>BQKN01057492.1:93206-133712 GCA_022839385.1 Asparagus kiusianus | reverse complement strand
TAATTTCTTACATTTAAAATCAATTAATTATGGGATAATTATTCATATAATAAAACTTACTAGTTGTGCTAATACGACAGCTGATACGCGACAATTAAAATAATATAACAATTTATACTAATAATACATAATTAATAATACTACATATTATACAAAATAATACGAAATAATAATAATAATACATCGTAGTATTAAAAATGATACGTAATAGTATCGATAACACAACGGATGAATTCTAGAAATTTTTACTACGCTAAAGTAATTTATAAATATTAAAATCATTTAAGTAAAAATAAAATTTAGATTTTTAAATCATAAAAAATTCTAGAAAATTGAGAAAAATACAAATATTCTTTCAAAAAATAATAATTAAATATTTTAAAATACTAGAAAATTATTTTAGCTAGTATTAAAATTCACGGTCATTACAGATTTACATTTTCATTAGCAATGATATCAAACTTAGTTGCTAGTGCCTCATGATCGGAATTTAACATAACATGCTTGCTTTTTAAATCTACAAAATTATGATGTAATTTGTTATAGGCTTTCATTAATCTATCATAAGCATATGCGAGTTCATAAATGCATAGATCATCATCGGGATCGGACTTGCATACCTCACTAGGGCCATCGCCTAGTGGTCGTGTGCACAATAAGATGAAGCTCCAATATTACTTGAAGTAGAGTCCATCGGAGTCCGTTGGATCTTCTCCAAGTTGCTTTGACATGCCTCTATATGTTTCCATAATAAATAGGCACTATCAAAAGAAACATGTTTGTTAGATATAGATGGCTGAAAAGCTTTAAGCAAAAAATCTAACAATAACTTATTCATGGTAAACATTTTCTTATCATGATTGCTCCACTTGGATTTCACCAAAGTGGGCATAATGTAATCGCTATCAATAACTTCTTATAAATCTAAATATTTAGATCTAACAAATATTTTAAATCTAAACATCCATTGAGCATAAGGAAAATTATTGAATAAAGGAGCAACATTTATATCATAGCCTAAACAAGGGCACCATGCATATCCATAATAAACGTGCAAGCAAGAAGAAGAATATACAAACAAGATTAGCAGCAATAATAAGAATAAAGGATCTTTAACTCAAGAAGGTTAGATCTCAAATCAAAGAGCACCAAGCTCTGATATCAAATGAAAGCAGCCTAGAGGGGGGTGAATAGGGTTATTGCTAATATTATTAGATATTAATGTTAATTAAAACTTATTAACAAATTATTCTTGCAAGATACATATACAATGTGATATGAGTAAGAATAAGCAATATAAACAAAGTACAATATCCTATTAATAAGATACACAATGAGATATATGCAAGGACAAGCAAAAACAAATGTGGTAGGGCAATATGAACAATGAGCAATGGCGAATAAAATAGATTAAGCAATAGACACAAATGATACGCCAATGCAAACTCTAACATACAAAGATGATCATAGAGTTCGGACCTTCTGTCCTACGTCTCCGCTCCCTACCCTCGGGGAGAAATCCACTATCACAACTAGGTTTTCTATTCTCACCCGAATAACATTTACACCTCACAATTCGGTTTTCTAGTTCACGAAAAACTTTACACCTTACACAATTGCAACTACACTTCACACCCTCTAAGTGTTGTCCTAGCCCATGTCACCTTCCTCAAGTGTTCGAAATTACCACCTCTCACTAGGCTTTACTACCGACCGTACTCCTCTTGGAACCGACCCCATCTCTCACTAACCACTTCTCTCAGTGTCCAAGTGTAATACAATGTGCTACTCACAATGAAGCTCATATACAATAAAATGTTCTCTAATATGGATGAGAACTCAATGTAAGCTTAATCTCACAAATTACAAACCCACAACCCAATATATGATGTATAAAATCCTACAAGCTCAAATAGGGTGTGTGTGATAAAATGAGTATAAACAAAATCTAACTCAATTAGCAAAACTAGCAATGATGATAATATGAAAATAACAAAAACAGATTACTAGAGAAAAGTGTGTTAGGAAAACTTCTCTATAAACACAATAGAGGTTGAAGAAGATTGAGGATGAATTCCTTAATTAAAAATGCAAGCTTCCTCTTTGTAAACACAAACACAAATTTAAGAAACAAACTTTTAAACTCTTAAAACTCTTGTTTAAAAAGCCCTCCTTAAAAAATGGATATTCTGATGAGAACAATATGGATTTATATAGGATGAAAAACCCAGGCATAAAATCCAAACAAATCCAGCAAAATGACAAAGAAACAGAAGGCTGGAAAAACTAGTCGTTGGGCCGTCAGTCGACTGACAAGTTTCATTAGTCGACTGCTGAGCTATTCGTTGTAGGTATTTTCTAGCTCATCAGTCGACTAACGACCTTATCAGTCGACAGATGACCACATCAGTCGACTGGTCAGTTGACTAAAATAAAATAAAAACTTTTAACTATTCCAGATATTTTTTTCAGTTGACTGAACACATTCATCAGTCGACTGATAATGTGATATCAGCCTGTTTTTTATTTGTAAAAAGCAACTTTGAATAGCCTTAAAAAATAGTAGATAAATTCTAAAAAATGTAAAACTTTGGGAAAAGTTTATAAACATGAATATAAACATGTTGGAATAGGAATTATTTAATTTGCTCTTATCATTTGTGAAATCTCAAAAATATTCAAAAACACTAAAATACATGTGTTTATAAACATGTTGATTTTGTCATTTAGCTCAAATCAAGTTTTAAAAACTTGTGTAATATTTATATAGACATAATAAAAGATGTTAATAATGTTTGTATAGTCCAAAGCATATTAAAATATATTTTGCATAAAAACACCTATATTTGAGAAAATCACAAATATATAAGTGTGTGTATGTTTGAGCTTATAGAATTAACACACATTATATAAACCCTAAACTAATTTACCCAAGCTTGATAGATCTCCATTGTAGGTTGTCTTGGTAAATATGGAAGAAGCTTGAACTTGGATCTTGACTAGTATGCATAGGTTTCATTCCACTATTTCGCCAACCTCCATTGGATATGATCGTGAAAGCTTGATTCCATCCATTCTCCAACATATTGTTTGTCTAGAATACCTAATAAGAAAATATAAACACTAGACAAACAATATTAAGAATTACTTGTAATCATCAAAATAAGATTAGAAGATGCAGGCTCATAACATGAGACCTAACAAAACTTTCCCCTTCTCCTTGGAGGCTAGCGTCTTCAGCTTGGGGGCCATCTCGTTCAAAAAAGAGGGTGAGAGCTTGGGTTTTCTTTGAGGAAGCGTGAGCAAGAGAAATTTGAAAGCATAGTAACCTCCTGATGGGGGAAACAAAGGCATATTTATAGGTGAGATTTCAATGATCGAGATTCGCCGAGACGAACAGTTCAGATCGACTACGATAGTTTGATTCAACAGCTCGAATCGAACGGCCACAAGCGAGGCTATTCGGGATTCCAAATGAACGACCTAGACAAGGTGGTTCAAACTAAACACCCACGATCTCTCGTTGAAGTGACGATCGAGATCAAGGGCACCGCCAAATGGACGGCCCCGATCTCATGCATAAAGACGAGGCATTCCTGTCAAATCACAATTAAAGCGAACTGACATGCCCACAAGCCCACATCACCTTATCTGGCAGGCGTAACAACCCGAATGTAGGCACGTGGCCCACCTACGAGCGCTTAGCTCACCTACATCTATTCAAACTTGCCTGCAAGCAAGAAGCTCGCCTATCAATAGCATGAGCTCTCATGAGGGGTAGAGCTCGGCTGTCAATAGTTTGAGCTCACCTACAAAGCTTGTGCTCGCCAGCACTTCATGAGAGCTCGCCTGAAGAGCTCAACTCAACCAAGGCGTCCAAGCTCACCTGAGCAAGTTGTATGGCAATCCTCTTCATTCAAAGTGCTATAGACTATATTTAACAACATTTGGGTCTGAAAATATTGTAAGGGTCTTGTAGGCAGTGAAAATTTCCTAAAAGTTTAGATGGGTTCTACACGAACCTGGAAGAGGCCTGAGAATTAGGTCAATCTACATTCAAAATTGTACGCCGACCGAGCGGGACAACACCCCTCTGTCGACTCGAAGGGCGATGCCAGTCCTCCCCTCGAAGATCAAATGGGATGACACCCCTGTGTCGACTCGAAGGTCGGTGTCAGTCAGCCCCTCAAAGACCGAACTGGACGACACCCTTGTGTCGACCCGAAGGGTGGTGCCGGTTCTCCCCTCGAAGACCGAATGGGATGACACCCCTGTGTCGACTCAAATGGCGGTGTTAGTCAGCCCCTCAAAGACCGAACTGGATGACACACCTATATCGACCCGAAGGGTGGTGCCAGTCCTCCCCTCGAAGACCGAGTGGGACGACACCCCTGTGTCAACTCGAAGGCGGTGTCAGTCACCCATCTCGAAGACTGAATTGGATGGCACCCCTGTAGGGACTTGAAGGGTGGTGTCAGTCACCCATCTCGAACACTGAATAAGATGACACCCCTGTAGAGGCTCACCTGTCCTCGAGGGTTCGGCTACCCGGGTAGGTTCGCTCGTTTGGGGTGGTCTATTCGCATCAAGGATGTGACCTAAGAAGCGAAGTCCGCTCGAGTGGGTGGTCCCATCCATCTTGGTTGGCGCTCCTGATTTGGAGAGCCTTCCAGCCTCGAGCGAGTTTCCCCTTTGTCTAACACTTTTCGAACCTGGGTAATAGTTCAGGCTGTCGTATGAGACGAAGGCTCAGGCCTCCTGTCAGGTGAGGGCCTGTCGTTGCCACTGGCAAGCTCTTCTGGAGAGAGGAGCGTCCGTGCTGATTGTATCAGCATTGTCTGTGCCGGAATGAACCACTGTTTCCTCCCGGGCGGGCGTCTGCGAGGGTTGTTTAGCAACCCATCTGGTGGGCTTTCATCCCGTGCTCTTGACCTCTAGCTTGGCCTTGATCGATTTGGAGGGAGTGGGTTCCCCCGACATGACTCGGATAGAGTCTTCAGGTGCGGAGGCTTTGACCGTTCGAGGTCGGCCTCTACGCACGACTCTGTGGCATTTGCGAGACGCATCGCCACCAGAGGAGGAAGAAGACAAGTACTCTTCATACTTGGCTTAGTCGAACTCGATCTCTAGTGACTCCACAGTCGTCCCAACAGCGACCTCGTCGAACTGAGCTACCACCATTTCGGTTGAAGAAACAGATTCTCCCACTGTGGTCGCCATCTTCTGTAGGAATGAATTTTTGATCTCCCAAAATAGGGATTTTGTTTGTATTTATAAGAACGGTTTATTACAAACTAATGAATCAAAAATTATAATAGAAGTGGAGGGAATGCCCTGTTTGTTTAACGTGGGGACTTTCGGTAGCTATAGGACGCTTCGCTCGGTTCTAGCACTGAGTCTACTTCCCTTGGATGATTCGACCAAGGTTGCTGGTGAGCTTCAGTACGCAATAGAAGCACGAATCGATGGAGTTCGAATCTCCAAGTTTAACGGCGATCAGGCCTAAAACTGGGAGAAGGTGCTGCAGTGCAAAGATTATACAAAGAGCTTGTGGTTGACTCTGTTGAGAGTCAAGAACTAGTGGTTCAGTTAACTGATTGAATCAATCAATTGGCTATGAGCGAACTGCTGAACCTCTTTTCCAAAGCCAGGAGAGGTTTTTAAATAGAGGAGAGATGGTGTGGTCGCTCCTTGAATCATGGGATATGACCATGTTTTGGGTTTGTACTGTGAGCGGCTGCTTGATGGGTTCGGAGTACCGTACTCCTTTTCTTCACGTCGTGAGGAGTGGGATGGCCCCTCCTTGTACGTGGGATAGTGGCTGTCCAGCACTCGAGTGGGTTTAGCCAGCTTGCCGTTTGCAGGCGGATTCATCTCTTGACTTGTGCAGGTGAGGCGAACTTCTTGCAGGCAGATCTAGCGAGTGATCGGTCACCCGTACTGTGAACGGTTACTTGATGGGTTTAGGGTACTGTTCTCCATCCCTTTACTTCTTACAGGAAGTGGGAAGGCCCATCCCTGTACACAGTATAACGGCTGTCAAGAACTCAATTTAAGTCCAGTCAGCTTGTCGTTTGCAGGCGGATTCAACTCTTGACTCATGCAGGCGAGGTGAGCTTCAATCATGAGCATGAAGGTAGATTTGGTGATTGCATGGGTTCGACTGGTTGCTCGTACTACGAGCGGTTACTTGATGGGCTTGGAGTGCTATGCTCCATCCCTTCACGTCGTGGGAAGTGGGAAGGCCCATCCCCATACGTGGCGTAGCGGCTGTCGTGTATGAATTTGACCCTCGACTCGTGCGGGCGAGTCGAGTAAGAAGGCGAATTCAGTCATTTAGGCGATCTTGACTCATGCGGGCGGGCCGGTCATACAGGCGAGTCTGTGGCCAACAGATGCGAGCATCTTTGGCGACCGCGTGGTTTTGGGCTCGTGCTAGCGAATCCAGCTCAAGAGTGGATCCTACCCTCAGATTGTGCAGGCGAATTTCATGTAAGCTTGCGGATGTAATTTTTATTGTCTACAATGAAGTTTCAAAACATGGTTTAGTCAAAATGACAAAACAAGTGTTGTTGTATTTTCATCTTTTGGAATACTTTGAAAAATAAAGAGATTTCTCATTTGAGATGTGTTTTTTGAAAACTAATTTTTGTAACATATATATTATCATGTTTATAATCATTTCCCAAAGTTTTATATTTTTCTGATTTTATTTGCCATTTTTATAAGAGATTTGAAAATTAAATTTTCTGTTTTAATCAAGCTGATACAGTGTTATCAGTCGAGTGATGACTGTGTTCAGTCAACTAAAAAAATCGCCTAGAATAACAAAAAGTTTCTATTTCATTTTGGTCGACTGACCAGTCGACTGATGATCTATCAGTCAACTGATAAATGTTATCAGTCGACTGATGAGATGGAAAATAACTATAACGGTCAGCTCATCAGTTGACTGATCAGTCGACCAATGGTAGTAACGGCTAGTTATTTGTTTCTGTTATTTTTGTCTTTTTGCTCGATTTCACTTGGGTTTTGGCATTGTTTCTTGATCCTATATATACCCCTTGCCCTATAACATTCTGAAGTAATTAAGAAAAGTTTTAAAAGAGGTTTAACAAGTTTAAACGGGTGTTTAGTGATTGTTTCAAGTTTGAGTTTTGAGTTTCAAGTTTGTGAAATAATTTTCACAAGAGCAAAGAGGAGATCATCCATTAGTGTTTGAGCATTCAACTCTTTTCCCTCTCTCTTGTTATCATTAGAGAAGTTTTTCTAAACTAATATCTAGCTAATTTATATGTTTGATTTTTATTTCCATAAGCTAGAATTTATTTGAGTTTAGTTTGATTTAATTTATCTCTTTGTTCACACATAACCATTGAGCTTATTGTATTTACATTCATAGTATAATTTGGGTTGTGGGTTTGTGACTTAGAGTGTGAGCTTACATAGAGTTCTCATCCTTGTAGAGAACAAACTTTGATGTATTCGTGCTTAATTTGTAAGGTTCACTTTGTATTACACTAGTGCACCAAGATGAGTGTGTGGTGAGTGACGGGGTCATTCTAAGGGGAGTGGGGTAGGTGATAATGCCTAGAGAGAGGTTATAATTCCTAACACTTGAGGGAGACATGGGCTAGAGACCAACAATTGAGGAGGTAGTTAGTGTAATTATATTATGAGATTGTGGACGTTGATCGGTGAGCGTTAAAAACCGATATTGTATGGTGTAAACATTTTCGGGTGATCATTGAAAACCTTGTGTGATAGTGGATTTCTCCTCGGGAGTGGGGAGTAGAGACGTAGGACGGAAGGTCTGAACTCCGTGATCATATCATGTGTTTGAGTTTCGCCATGGCGTATTATTTATGCTCATTGCTTATCTATTTCTATTCGCCATTATCTATTGCTCGTTGTTTATGTCGCCTACTATCACATTTGCATGTTGTGTTTATTTCACCCTTAGTTTATTTATCTTTGCATATATCTTGTAGAATATCATTCTTACTAGGATAACTTGTCAATAAATTTTAATTTGGCATAAAATCGGATAAGATTAGTAATAACCCTATTCACCCCCCCCCCCCCCCTCTAGGGTTCTTTCCTAGTGGCATTAGGGTGCTTTCAAACATGACAAGCGCAACTTCTAGAGATGACGAGAAAAGTACAGATAGCTCGCCTGATCTAGTATACCCTCCTGGCATTAGATCTATTCTACCAGAAGCTGATAGCATATATCGCAACACCAGGGTCAGGAGAAGAGCGGGTATTCCTTTTGACTACTCCTCCATCCTAATACGAATATCACAGTCTTCATCCCAGATGAATCAGCCTACTACCAGTGGAACCAACTCCGCCATGACATCAAATTCAACCCCTAGCTCAAATAAAGAATGACAATGGGTGATAAGCATGGCAGACCGAGAATACATTTTGACTCAAATGGTGATTCTAAAGAAAGATTTAGACGAATGAATTGAACGTTTGGAAGAGATGGTTAAGCAACTTCTATTAGCCTCTCGTCCTCAGGAAAGTTCTTCAAAAGGGAAAATGCCATTTGGTGAAAATCATCTTGAAGATGACCAAGAACATCAAGATGATGCAGACTCTGAACACGCAAAGTCAAGAACTTTGCTACCTTCAAAGCTAAATAAGGAAGCGAAAGCCTTAGAGGATATATATAAATAGCTCAATGTTCTTTCTCAATGAACTGAGCTCATAAAGGTCGGAATCACCCGATCTTATCCCATCGGATGGGACATGGTTCCCTACACGATGAAGTTCAAGCCACCAACACTTCACACATTTGATGGCAAAGGTTCCCCAAACAAGCATATATATTACTTCCACCAATAAACTAGAAATATAGTGGGTAACGATGTTATTAAGGCACGTCTTTTCATTAGCACCATTTAGGGGATAGCCTTTGATTGATTTTAAAATTTACATGAAGGTTCAATTAGATCTTGGGCAGATTAGAATCAAAGTTTCTCTCACAATTCCACGAGGTACAATCCGATGTCACTATGGCCAAACTCCTTTCCGAGAAACAAAGTAGGAATGATATAGTCAGGGAATACATTGAAAGATACCACAACCTGACATTGCGATGTGGAGATAGGCCTTTACAGATGCTGCTTCAAACTTGCTGGCACAACTTTGTGGCACAAATTGGAGCTCACATGGGCGCTGTCACTACTCACATTTGGAAGGATTTGATGCAATAGGCCGAGATAGCCAAGAAGTCATCAGAGCGGTTCAAAAAATTTGAACCTCGCACCAACTTTAAGGGCAACAAAGGCAAACAAGGGCAGACATCACAACTGAAAGCCAAAAAGACTTTCACAGTTGGAGTCAAGAATCCAAATAATAACCAACAAAGAGAGCCAAGGAAGAACTTCTAGCACAATTATTCATTCAAGGACGAACATACAATCGCCATCTTTCACATCCTTAGCAAGGAAAATCGTATGAAGCTTTTAGAAGCTTGAAGCCCGAAAGAAGTTGAAAAGACCAATGACCCCAACTACTATCTCTA
The DNA here is from genome assembly GCA_022839385.1 of Asparagus kiusianus. Lineage (NCBI taxonomy): Eukaryota > Viridiplantae > Streptophyta > Magnoliopsida > Asparagales > Asparagaceae > Asparagus > Asparagus kiusianus. The sequence goes on along the minus strand of BQKN01057492.1, from coordinate 124,177 downwards.
TCACAGAATGTTGGGACACTCGATGAAGACCTGATACGTCCTCAAGAACAAGATCCATACATTCATCGAATTAGGAATTCATCAAGTCAAGCGCGAGCAAAAGAAAGTCACCGTTAACGTGGTAACCCTCTAATTTGGCTCTATGCTAGAAATTCTCCAAGCGACCTTAAGGCCCCGTTCAAATATAATATCATGGCACAATTAGCTAACATTCTAGCTCGTATCACCTTATTCGAAATACTGAGTTTGTCCCTTATTCGAAATACTGAGTTTGTCTAACGATACGAGAGAGGCTTTGAAAGAAGCCCTGAATGATAGTGAGGCTATGACACTCTTGGTTTCACACATGGCTGTAGTTTAAGGTGAACCCAAAAATGTCAAACTTGTCATGCACTCAACACTGTGCATAAACATGTTTCACTATCACCATTGATACCTGTAGGTGTAAATTTTGATCTCCCGAAGTAGGAATTTCATTTATATTGATAAGAATAGCTTATTACAAACTAATAAATTGAAAATTATAACAGAAGCGGAGGGAAGGCCCTCCTTGTTTAACGTGGGGACTTTTGGTAGCGATAGGATGCCTCGCTCAGTTCTCACACTGAGTCTGCTTCCCTTGGACGATTCAACCGAGGTTGCTGGTGAGCTTCAGTATGCAGTAGAAGCTCGTACTGGTTGAGTCCGAGTTTCCCGAGTTCCTAATGGCGATCAGGGCCGAGAACCGAGAGTTAATGGTTCGGTTAACTCATTGAATCTGTTAAATGAATTCTGAACGAATTACTTTTTAAGTTCTTCTAAATTTTTCAATCTCAAACCTCTTTCCTATTGCCAGGAGAGGTTCTTAAATAGAGGAGAGACGGCGTGGTCACTCCCTTAGATAATGGGATATGACCATCTACTGTTGGGAGATACCATGCTTCTCACTTGTACTGTGAGCGGCCGTTTTAGGGGCTCAGAGCACTATGCCCTCTCTCTTTCACATCACGGGAGCGGGAAGGCTCATCCCTGTATGTGATATTGCGGCTACCAGATGTCCTGGTGAGTTTGGAGAGCTTGCCAACCGCCAGGCTTGACTCGTGCAGGCGAGTCAGGTATGCAGGCGAGTCTCGCGAACTCAACTCATGCAGGCGAGTCTCGTGAACTCAACACATGAAGGCGAGCCGAGCATGCAGGCGAGTCTAGGGACACAGTGGGTTTAACCAATCATTGTACTGTGGACGATTACTTGATGGTCTTGGAGTACCTACGCTCCTTCCCTTCACGTCATGGGAAGTGGGAAGGCCCATCACTGTACGTGATGCTGCGGCTGCCTAGTACTCGAGCGAGTCTCATAAGTTTGTCAATTGCTTGGTGACTTGCTTGGTCGTTCAGGAGAACCTTGGCAGCTTGATCGAACTTAACTCGTGCAAGCGAGTTAAGTATATAGGCGGTATCCAATGACAAGAAAGATTTGACTAGCCACTAGTACCATGAGCAGCAATTTGATGGGCTTGGAATACTATACTCCTTCCCTTCACATCGTGTGAAATGGGAATGCCCATCACTATACATGATACTGTAGTTGCTTGGTACTCGAATGAGTCTGATAAGTCTGTCAATTGCTTGGCGACTTGCTTGGGTGCGTGGGTGAATCTGACTCCCGATTCCCCAGGCGAATCAGACATGCAGGCAAGATTTCAATCCCTGGCAGATCACCCACTTGAGCGGGCGAACTTCGTCCGTGAGTAGGCTCGACTAATACAGGCGAGATTCAGTCTCTCTGGAGGTTAAGGCAAATTTTACCCTCTACAAGACCCCCTTCAAAGTTTTCTGACCTACATTAACCCATGTGTGGTCTGGAGTACTTTGAATAAAGAAGTTTCTGACGAATGTGGTGTGGGTTCGACTTCCTTGGCTGGGTCGAGATTTTTTGTTTGAACCTCAAGCGGTGCGATCGTGCATATGCGAGATTGGTGACGTCCGAATTAGACTTTTTCGGGCGAAATTCGGGCTCATAAGAAAGATCTGCATGTCCGTGGGTGGGGGGACTCCCATGCTCGTCAATTAAGACAACACCTCATCTTCACGCGTTCACCTTAAGATGCGGATTCAATGCCGCCTCTCAGTCGCTGAGCTTATTTGTATCCGCACGTCTAGAACTGCCAAATCAGAACCGTTCGTTCCGCGTGGTTAGCGAATCTTGACGGTCAAGATCCTGTGTCTATGGTGTTGGTTCATCTCCTTTGTAGGAGAACCACTACACACGTAAATTCTCCTACTCTAAACCTCTTAGAGAGAACTCAACCTCACCAGATTTGAAATGGCTCCAAGAATGAGAACATGGACTGTGAGGGTGAAGGGGAAGGTAATGTGCCCTGATCCTATCATTCTCCCGGATGATGAGGAGGAGGAGCCTACCTATGCTTCCTCCCAACAGTCCACACAGTTTCCTTCCCCTGATGAAGGGGTTACCCCTCTAATCCAACCTATTGCCTAGGCTCTGGTTCGTCAGGGATCCATCTCTCCGGGCCCTGGGTCCGTGAAGGGCTTTCTCAGTCGGCTTGAGAATACCATGAGGTAGGTGATCTCCATCATAAGCCTCGGTTGGGGGCCTTACGCTAATCTCAAACCCTACCTTATGGAATGCGTAGCCGATTTTAAGTGCCTGGGTGAAGCTTATGAGGCTTCGCGTCATTTGGTCAGGCTTCAGCGCTTCGAGCTGTTCCTGACGCGCCTGGAGACTTTGTTTCATGTTGACCTGGCATCGGACGTGGAACACCTTGTGCCTCAGGCTCGGCTTAGAGGGGCGCAAGAGCGGGAGGTCCGAGAGAAGGACCTATGAGATAAAGGGGCTCTCGTCGCGCACCTACTTGCCCGACAGCGTCTTCTGCAAGCGGCGATCGGTGCTTCAGCCACTACCATCGCTCTGATGAAGGCTCAGCTTTTGGAGGAAGAGAACCCTGAAGGCCTTGCAGATCGAAAGCACGAGTGCCCACGCTTCTGTCAAGAGGGAGATGCGGGCCCCTCAGACGCTCCATCAGGAAGATTCTATTGCTGCTGCGTCCTTCGAGATCGGGATCCAGAGGGAGGCAGAGGATCAAGTTCAAGTGGACCAGGTGAGGTAGATAGCCGCCGTTAAAGCTGAACTCACCTCTCTCTGTGAACTAGTGTAGGGTTGATACTTATCATTTTGTTATGTCTTTGTTCCGAATATATCCCCATGACTTTTTGACGCATAGTTAGACATGAGTGGATTTTCATTTTTTCCTTGTCTATCTATTGTCTTCTTTATACGTCATGTGTATGTTTCCTCTTTGTTGGCTTACTTTTAGGATTTTTGGTAAATCCCCAGCCTTCAACGGGTTTGATTTGCCTTTACCAATTACCGTTTGAATCGGGCTAGCCGTACTATTCCCCTCAGTATGATGAGTTGTCGAAGAGATTTCTCTCCTAACCCGGGCTGTTCGAGGCTTAGGTATGGGTTAACCGTTAGGTCGTTGTCTGGGTGAGTCGGCCTTATCCGGGGAGATTTGAAAGCTCGATGCTTCGGATGAGTTCGATCAATCAGGCGAGCAGAGAATTTGCACGCGGGATTCACGCACACATGCGAATTAGACCGAATGGGCGATTAGCGCATCTCATGGAAAATTCGTTCTTTCAGGCGAAACGAGTCTAAGGTTCGCAGGCGAACTTCGTTCTTGCGGGCGAAATTTGATGAGTTGCACGTCTGCAGGCAAAATTTGTCCCCACGGGCGAGATTTGAAACCTGTACGCCACGTGTCTTGCGGGTGGGGCTTCATACTTTCTAGCTAAGGCTGCATGGGCTTGTCAAACCACATCAAATGCGATTCGACAATGCGACGTCACTTCCGTGCGCCTCACGTGAGGCCGAATCATGGCCATCATTTTGTCCCCAACCGTTAGATTCGGTTGCGAATGCTCTCTTGGTTCGGGTCCCGAATTCGACTCGTCTGACCCATTCCTTATTTTGATGGTTTTTTTGTAACCGCTAAAGATCGGACTGCTAAAAGCGATCGAGATCGTCGATTTTTATCGTGGCCAAGTAGTTCAACCGCAGATGTCTCACCTTTAAATAGACTTCCTCTCCTTCTTTTGTAGACTACTGCGCTCAAGAATTTCTACCCGCTCAAACCTTTCAAAGAGAAAAGCTCACGTTTCCTTCTCGACTCTCCGATATGGTGCCAAAGTCTAAGATGTGCGCTTCGAAGAGAAGGGCCCAGGCGGTCCTTCTAGCGATGCTGACGATGGGTAAGTCCAACGACTTCACGTTAATGAATGACGCTGAATTAAGAAGCACAGTTTGTTCGTCGTCTTTTGTGGATTTTGCTATTTTTTGTAATTTCCCTGATTTGGGTGAATTTCCCCCTTTTCAAGCGGATTCGGTATTTACTAGGCGAATCCAGTCCCTGTCAGACAGTCTTATCTTTTATCAGGCGGATTCAATTATCCTCAGGTGGATCTAGCCTAACAGGCGGGTTTGTCCTTTGTCGGGCGGGTTCTGCCTTTGTCAAGCGAACTCAGTACTGGCCAGTCAAACTTAGTCTCACCAGGCGGGATCCATTTGCTGAGATTCGCCTGCTTGGAGGACTTAGAAGTTTTCTAATTCCAAATGTGAATTTAGTTCTAATCCTTTGGCCTTGTTTTGCAGCCACGTTTTTAGATGAGGCCCTCCCGAAGGATGTTGCCATTAGCCTTACCGGCGGCACTCTCCTAATTCCCTCTTCCTGATATAATGCCTTTGTTCGCTACTGACAAGCCGGAGGAGATGGTCAAGAGAGTGACTGATGGACATCATCTTACGTTGTGTGAGTTGATTACTGATACAGCATTGACAGACATGGCTAGGACGGAGCTGAAAAAGCCCTAGTTCATTTTCGGTGATGCCGCGACTGACCCTTCGGCTCTATTGCTCAGAGAGAGTAAATGGCTTCGTGTCGTGGATAGAGTCAATTACTATCTTTGCAGTATGTCGAGGGAGTTCTCGATCGTTGTGTTGCGATCACTTTTTGTTCCGAGACCGATGAACTGGGATCTGACCCCTACTCAAGATGGGGTGGTTTTTGGGGTCTTCACAGGGTCATCCGCTGGGTACGAGGTCGACAGGTCTTGTAAGCACGTGGTCGCCTTGCGTCCCAGCTTGCTGAACAATGAATGGCCCATGGGGTAAACGACTGCAGTGGCGGAGACTTTTCGTCACCGTTTCTTCCGGGTCGGGGGGTAATTTCCTCCGAAGGACTTCAAGGCTCTGGGATGGATCATTCTGCACCTGGCAGTAGCACTTGGTGGTCTAAGATCATCGAATACGTCTTGATGGAGAACTCTGACCTTACGGGCTTATAGTTGTTCGTGGCTATCCGAGCCACCCAGCATGGCCTGAAGATCAATGCCCCTCAGTTCCATAGTATCTTGGAACTTTACTGTCCAGATAACGGTATGTTCTTTACTCCTAATGGTGAGCTTGGCATAACCCTTCACGAGATGTATGATTTGTCGGGGCTGCCTTTAGGGAGCTTACCCTACGAGGAGTACGTACCGTGTCAGGACGAGATCAACTATCTTTCATGACGGTTCCCCCTGATGGTTGAGACCTCATGAGAGTTGCTCGACCACTACCACATATGTCTTGACACCCTGAGCACAGTGGACCATACGCGTTAGTGTCTACAACAATAGCCTGTATCCAAAGGGGGCTTCACACACTGACAAACCAGTTTTGCCGTGTGTCGCATGTTGACGAGGGAGAAGGTGAAGTCGCTAGGACTCCTAATCCGAGAGTGGGGCTGACGTACACTTACTTGATAGCGTGGTTTGTATACCACTGCGAGCGTTTGATGAGTGCCCCAGCAGCTCTCCAGGAGGAGGGATTTGTCATATTCGTCTAATGTCTGGAAAGAGGCTCTTGGAAGTGTAAAGATGTCCCTAACATGAGGAAGACGTTGTCTTATTTCGGTCATTACAACTTCTGATGATTCTTTCCTTAATTCACTGGGGGTGGCTATGGCGAGTCGCTTCGGGATGTGTTGATGGCGGGCCATAGCACCGTTCTCACCTATGGCGCCTTCCGATGGTTAGTTAACATCCGATCGGGTTATCACGTCTTGCGAACGGGCTCCATGTGTTACCTCAAGCCCTATTTCCCTTGTAGGTTTGCCCGTCAGTTCGGGTATAACCAGCTTTATGTTGGGAATGTTAACCCTCATTTTTATTACGAAGGAGGGTTGGTTGATGGTGTGCGATGGTGGTTCTGGACCCACGCTAGTTGTACCAATGCGCACTTCGAATTGCTGGCTAAGGATCGCGACCTTCACCATTCGCTCCTCTATTGTTGGTGTTATTGAGGTGCCAGCGTGAACCCGGAGGGCTTTTGGCTTCAAAGTTCTTGCCTGGCAAATCGTGGGTGCCGCTCGAGGGTAGCTCCCCACCCCTCAAGGTGAAGGGGTCACCAAACTGTGGAGGAATGGTTTGAAGAGGTCCCTGCTGAGGAGGCCGAGGATCTTCACGCCGGTTTAAGAGACTTCGGGGAATTAGCAGCTCACGCTCCGTCCCCTTATCCTTAATTTGATCCCGTCGATGGGCCAAGAGGATCTGATGAGTTGGCCCGGGTGGGTGAACGCCTGGAATAGGTCCGGGGAGCAATTGCTGGGCGGTTGGGGATGCCGCTCCTGGCTCCTAGCAGCTCTCTTCTTTCCAAGCAATAATGTGAGGCTATGGCCAACAGTTCCAGGGTAGAGGTGGCCAAGAAGGCCCGTCATGAGGAGGTGGCTGAGGCTACCAAAGTGGTGAGAGGCCAGGATGATGCAACTCTTGTGCTAATTCCCGGGGTGACTACCCCTACGACTGGTGGTGTTACGCCTGCTCCGCTTACTACCTTGGGGAAGGTTCCGACAACTTCGGAGGTTGTTCCCTCATCGTCTGCTGTGGAACAGCAAGCGGTGGTTTCAACGACTCCCAATATTGTACCGAGAGATAACCTTTAGTACCGTACCCTCGGGTGTAGGGTTGAATTAGCATTACCTAACGTTTCTGTTGACTCAATGTAGGTACGGTTAAGGAAGCGATCCCCATTTCTTCCAATGAAGACGGGGGGACAGGAGATGCGACAGAGCTCGGCGACTTAGGTAAGAGCATGGTCGAACATCGTTGATCTATCTTTGCTGAACCGCCCATGAGGTTCTTTTCAGAAGTTATTGTTAACCTCCTTCCTATATTTGCAGCTGCTCCGGGCTTGGATGCCACTGGAAAAGAGTATTCCCCCTCTTGGGCTGGCCAGTCAACTAAAGAGGGCAGCGAAATAGATAGCGTAGATGATGACTCGATCCATGAGACGATGTCGAGTGACGAGGGGTTGTCTGACTATAAAGGGGAAACTAACGCTCCTGAAGAAGCGTTGGTCGAGATAGGGTCATCAGCCCAAGGGGCTTCTGCCCAAGGAGAAGCATCTACCCATGTGGTGGTTGATCCCTCGCTCCCTATCTTGACGGCCGTTGAGATTGCACTCAGATCCATGGTCAAGGCCCCGATGGTGTCAGTTTGTACCTCAGCCTCAGTGGTGTTTGTTACCACTCTCGCTGTTATGGTTACCAGTGCTTCAGCCCCGGCTCTGGTGACAACATTGGCAGTTGATGAGGCCACCCTCTCTCCCTTGGCTCGTTCGCAAAAAAAGTTGATGGATTGAACCATTGCCAGCCTCTAAGACACCATTGCAGATAGCATCAAGCTCGCATTGGAAGAAAGCTGCCCCTTTGAGGAGTTCAAGGAGGCCCTTGAATATCATATGGGCTTCTTGATCAGGATACTATGTCCCCCCACCGGCAATCCGTACTTCAAACGTTTAGAGGAGGTAGAACGGACCATCCGACAGCTGCTTTCCCTTCACACCACCAGTTTCGAGATCCTTCATCTTGTGTCCGACGTGGTCCAGATAGCATTGGAGGAGCGCAATCGTAGACTAGAGGAGACAACGTTGCTAGAGGCGAGGCTGACGGCCGAGCTGGAGCGTGTTACTACCGAGGACAAGGAAGTAAGCCGAGAGCAGCACAAGGCTGACTCTCGCATTTCCTGCCTGTCTTCAGATATAGAGAAGACCAAACAAACCATCACCGATGCGCAAGCCTCTTTGGCTGCCCAGGAGAAGGCTCGCGAGCAGTTGGTGGGAGAACGGGAGGAACTCGGGTCCAAACGCCAGTTAGTTGTTGATGCCATCGAGGAGAAGAGTCGAGCCCTCAAGGAGGCAAGGTTCAACATCCAAAACCTACTTTTGCACTCTGAAGAGGATATCCTCCAAGAGATTCTGCTGAGGCTCGAGCTTAAATGCGCGGAAGAGATTCGTGAGGTGGAGTCTCGACTGCGGGCTTTGTAATTTTAGCAGTAGTCCTTATATTCCGCTCCTTTTTTATAAATGGAATCGTACTTTCGTCTCAATCATTGTTCTCCATATTCTACGCATGCATTTTTTTTGTGGTCATCCATGTTGGGCGATATAAAAGTTAACTATCGGTGAATTTGCACCGGGTGACTCCTGGCCATGGGCAAGTCTCTACTGCAGGTGAACTTCATCCTTAGGTGGAACTAAGAACAGTTCAAGCTTTGCTTGGATCTCAATTGGGTTCAATCTGAACTCAAAAGTGGTTCAAACCCTAACTGTGATTAAGCCTTAGTTAGGCAGGTCGCAATAGTGTGCGAGTCTGAGCCTTCGAGCAAGCTCAATACATGTGAGTTTGCCTGACGAATTTAATTCGTAGGCAGACTTTGCTTTTGGTGGGCCACATGCCTACTAATTAAGATGACGTAGGCACGTCTTTTCCTATTAAAGGTAGCATAGTTAGGGTTCCCCGTTCTTCGCGCCCGATCTGAGTCGTTGGCCAGAGATTGTGTTGGAAACTGACACATCTCGATCGTTCGTGCGAAATTTGTATCACCTCGCCTTATCTGTGACTGTTCAATTTGAACGGTCCAATCGAACGGCGGGTGTTCACCCATGCTATGTGTATTTAATGCCCATCCCTCTGCATTGAAGGGTGCAGTGATTTTAGTTGTCTTTTTCGAAGAAAAGCACACGTTTCCTCTCGTTGTGCTTGTGATAGCGCCGAAGGTGAAGAGGACTGCTTCAAAGAAGGGCAAGGGGGTTTCCTCCTCTTCCACTGCCGAAGCTGTCGCTGCTGAAGGTACCTTTGTGTCTAGGTCCTGGTTCAGTTCGATTATAGGTCTGCAAGCAAGGTGATACCACCTACTCTTAATCCCCTTTTTTTTGTTTTGTTGTCGTGCAGTTCGGGAGGGAGTGCCCATCACCGGAGAGCAAGGGACTGAGCCCATACTCATTTTTGATGATGAATCTGAGGGAGCTGCAGCCTCTTCCTCTTCGCAACCTGATCCACCGTCTGGAGCTAAGCCTTGTCTTGAGGTTCCTCCCATTGCAGCGCTTTCTCAGGGTCAAGATCCCGTTCCCTCAGGCTCCCTGTTCCTATAGGCTCGTATCGAGGAGTTTGAAAATATCGCGAAGTAGGCGATTTCCCTTATCAGCCTTGGCCTTGGGATCTATGCTGACTTCAAATAGTCCCTCCTGGATCGCATGGTCGATCTTAAGCGGTTGGGTGAACCTCGTCTCGCCGCATGTTGCATGCAGAGGCTTCTCTATCTGGAATCGCGTCTGACGCGCCTAGAGACTCTGCTGCAAGGCGGTCCCGTGGCTAACGTGGAGCACTTTTTGTCTCAAGTTTGGTGTCAGGAGGCCTAGGAGCAGGAAGTCTGCTCAAGGAGAATAGTAGGTTTGGAGTCCCATGTCACCTTCCTTGTGTACCAACAACGCTTACTGGAGGAGCGGATAGGTGTTTTCACTTGCACCATATCCCGTCTAAGGGCTGAGTTAGAGCTTGTGGAGATGACTCTAGGGGGGCTCCACTCTGAGAGCCAGAAAGTTGACAAGGCTGTCGAAGAGGCAACCGAAACCTTTAGATGCAGAGTCGGGAAGACTCTGTCACCACCTCTACCTTCAAGGATCGGACCCAGAAGGAAGCTGCAGACAAAGCCCAGACGGACCACGCCAGAAGGGTGGCCGAAGTTAAAGCGGAGCTCGCGTCCTTCAGCCTTTTGGACTAGGTTCTCTAGATTGAACAGTGTTAAGACATTTGGAGTTAATGATTTGTTTGATTGTAAAATTATAACTTTGTTCAAATGTACTGTCTTAAAACTGGGTGAATGATGTGCTCCTTTGGTTTTCCAAATGTGTTTGTGCATATTCTCTTTCTTGTGTTGATGTTGCCTTTTGTTCTCTTAGCTATACATAAATCCGAGCCTGGGTGAATTCTAGCTATAGGGGAGATCAGGCAAATTCGGGCCGTGGCCGAATTCTAGCCATAGGCGAAGGTAAATCCAAATCGTAGGTGAGTTCTGGCCGAAGGCGAGTTCATGACCGTAGGCGAACTCTGGGCAAAAGCAAATTCAGAGCCGTAGGGGAATATGGCGAACCACGTGTCTAGTCGTGGCATCATGTGCTCGCTAGCTAGACTGATGTTGGTATGTCGCTTCACATTGAAAGCGTCATAATGGTAGGTCTCTGTTCCCTACACCTGATTAGACCACTGAACGATAAGCGTGCACTTGGGCCGCTCATTATATACGTTGCTCTCTCTTCTAGTTGAGGAGGTCACCGTGCTCATCTCCCCTTTCTTGTTTTCAATGGCGCCACGCTCTAAAGCATCCGCCCCGAAGAAGACGGTGAGCGACGCCTCCTCTTCAACTACTACACCTAGCTGTGATCCGGAGCGTAAACCTTCGGATTCAGCTAATCTGCAGATCCATATAGAGGAGCTGGAGGGTACTGTGAAGCGGGTGATCTCGGTCATCGATCAGGGCCGTGGTGTCTTCGCGGATTTGAAGCAGACCCTCTTAGATCGGGTTACTCGAATTTGCCATTTGGGTGACTATAGGCTCGCCATATGCTGTTCGGTGAGGCTCATCGATCTGGAGTCACTCATAAACAAGATGGAGAATCTGTGGTAGGCGGACTTGGAGTCCGAAGTGGAGTCACTCTTGGTTTCGGCTCGTCGTCGCGAGGCGTGGCAGCGAGAGTACCAAAGGTGAGACATAGAAGACAAAGAATCCTTTATCGCTTGCTTGGATCTTCATCGACGTCTATTGCAGACCGAGATGAAGGTTACTATTAGCTCGATCTCTTTGGGCAGGACTCTGTATACTGAAGGGGAATCGATCTTGATGGGTCTGCGCGTTCAGATCGAGACCGTGCATGGTGTCCTTACGAGGGAGAGACGCGACCTTCTATCGCTGCGCCAAGAGGATGCTGCCGCTAATGCTTCCTTCGATGTGAGGATTCGGCTGGAGGCTGAGGACGAGGTTCGTACATTGCATGCGAAAAAGATAGCCACGATTAGGGACGAGCTTGCGTCCTTCAAACGCCTAGAATAAGCCTGTAGGATAGGAATAGATTCTATGTGTCCTGTTCTGTTTTTTGTTTCTTGAGTGTAATGTCATGATAAACTCATAACTATGTTCAAATGTATCGTCTTGAAACATCTAATGAACAAACTTCGTGTTTCTTTGACCTCTTGACATGCTGCGCATACTTTCATTTTTCTTTTTTTATTTTCCTTACTCATGCGGAAGATAGGCTCAAACACGTGTGGGTTCATACCTTAGGTGAAACCCAGGTGTAGGCGAGTTTATGTCACAGGTGGAACTCAAGCGCAGGTGAGTTCATGCGACATGCAAACTCAAGTGTAGGCGAGTTCATGCCGCAGGCGAACTCAAGCACAGCTAAATTCATGCCATCGATAAACTCAAGTGCAGACGAGTTCATGCTATTGGTGAACCCAAGTATAAGCGAATTCATGCCACAGGCGAACTCATGTGCAGGCGAGTTCACGCTACAGGAGAAACTCAAATATAGGCGGGTTCGTTCCACGTGTCCGCAAGCAGGCCTGAGTGCTTGCCAGCTAGGGCGATGTGGGCACCTCAATCCTCATTAATTTCGAAGTGATAGGATGCTTCGCCTTTTGTGCGTGATCTGAACTGCCGGTTTGGAGTTCCCAAAAGCCAAGGCTTTTATGGGCGCCGAACTCGAAACGTCGCGGGAGATCTAAGCCTGTCAATCTATTTGAGGTAGTGAATCTCAGCCGTTGAGCTTTTGGCAATATAACATGCTCGTTACTCTCGAGGCAGAGTTCTCGTGCTTACAAAAATTCTCCTAAAGAAAACATTCATAGAATCCTCCTTGCTTTGATCAATGGCTTCCGAGTCTAACCACGGTGTCCCCAAGGGAGAGGGGGTCGCTCCCTCCTCCACTGCTGTTGGTGTCGACGTGACGCCGTCCTCTCCTGCAGGTTCAACCCAAGGGTCCTCCGCTCCAGATCTCGGTCTGACATTCACCATCCTCCAGAAGTTGGAGGACGCTCTACGCAGGACGGCTACCGTCGTCAGCTAGGGCGTCGAGAGATATCATGACATGCTCCCCTTCGTGGAGGAAAGTCTGGAGGAACTCCAATGCATGGGCAGTCCTTTGCTTGTTCGGCGATGTGAATGGAAGCTCCATCATCTAGAGGGACTGATGTACTACTTGCAGGGTCTGGTGCATGCCGACTCTGAACCGGTGCCTCTCGTGATGAGTGCTCAGTTTAAGCACGAAGACTTGGCGAAGCATATCCTGAGATAGGAGGCTCTTCTTAGGCACCTGCACAGGCAACATCGTACCATTCTGACGAAGATGGACGTCTATCTGGACGTCGCCTTCTTCTTGGATGCTGGGTCTCTCGAGGGAGAGGTGAAGCTGAAGAGGCTTGAGCGCAAGAAGGCGCAAGTTGGTCACGCTACTAAGGCAGAGTCAAGGACTCTCCGACTCCTTCATCAGAAAGAGGAAGATGGTGAGGCTGCTCTCGCCAGGCTTCAACAGAAGCAGGAGGCGAAGACTCGAGCTAGGTAGGCGGCGGAGCTCGCGGATGTTAAGGCGAGAAGCGCCACTTTCAGCCTTTTGAAGTTGATGTAGCACGCCTATTTTGTTTTTGTTTTTTTGTTAGACATCGCTGTAATATTATCGATGCCTGTTGCATCATAACTTAAAAACATTATGTCTCTAAATTTGGCCTGGAATAGCCCTTTATACTCTTAGTTATTTATCGCCTTGTATGCACAGCCTTTTCTTTATTTTCTGTACTTAGGACTTTTTTTTGACTGATTCTTGGTGGTCATTGTGTTGGACTCGCCTTCACTGTCTGTTGCTCGCTTGAGTTGAGCTAGCTACACTGTTTTTCGTAGTGTGGCGGACCTTCGAGGAGTTTATCTTAGACTTAGTTGCTAAGATTCTCTTCCGCCCTCGGCTGTTCGTAGTGTGGGGTTGGGTTGATTCCGACTTTCGTGTTGTAGTTCAGGTTGGTTTGAGACGTTAAAAAACAACAATCTAACTCGAATAGAGCGATTGCTTGTGCATGCGACCTAATCAGTAATCCTAACAATAACTCGACATTTGGTGGGTTGTTGTTCGAGGGTCAACTAGAGCATGTCGCCTAGCAAGCCGCCCTTAACGAACATTGTCGCTCAAGAGGACGATGATGTCCGGATAACCGAATCGTATAGGGACGTAGGAGTATGACGATTGATTATTGTAGGAGCCGTCATATGGTGGGCTACTACCCATCGATTGTTCTAAGAGAATATTAGAATGCTCGGAATAGGTCGAGCCTTTCAGGGACGTACGAGTGTGATGACCGACTGGAGTAGCAATGCGTCACGTGGTAAGTTACTACTCGGGCAACGTCATTTGCGGGGAATGACGGAGCCTACTACCAAAGGTAATCATTAACCCGATAGAATCTCCTTATGATCGAAGCAACTATGAGGACCTATCATCCCATGGGAGAGGATTGATAGGTTGATATTACCAGAGGTGATAGTTAACATGACTGGATAGTTTGTCGTGATGTGAGCGACTTTGTAGGCTCACCATCCTATATGAGAGGATTGGTAAGTTGATTTTGTCAGAGGTGATAGTTAACATGACTGGATTATTTGTCTCGATGTGAGCAACTTTGTGGGCTCACTATCCTATTAGAGAGGATTGGTAAGTTGATTTTATCAGAGGTGATAGTTAACATGACAGTAGGAGTGGTTCCATCATCCTATTGGAGAGGATTGACGGGGAAAATTTGGGGGAGACCATAAGAGGTGAAGATTAACTTGATAGTTGACTTTGGTCCTAACTGTAGGAAGGTTTGACCGAGTGGGGATCTAGGTTACACCTCAGAACACTATACGTAGCATCTTGTATAGGCTTTCCCATAAGCAGTGGCTCATACTCACGAATATGTCGGAGTATATGAAGTAGGAATAGTTTAGCCTCGTGTACCAGTTGGAGGGAGTGAGGACCAATTTAGACTCATGCACTCGTGAGAGTTTGGAGGGGCAGTTTATACTCTTGCACTAGTAGGAGTTTGAAGGAGAACTAAGGATAGTACTTCTTTAAGAACATGCCGTTGATAGGCATCATGAGCTTATCGCCATTCGGTTTAACAAGGCGATAGGCTCCATTCGATTAGACTATTTCTAACATGAACAGTCCTTCCCATTTGGACTGGAATTTGCCCTTCTTCTTGGAAGTGAGAATCATTAGTCGTCGAACGGCGATTACCAATTCTCCCTCCTTAAAGGATCGATGCTTGACTTTCTTGTCGAAGGCCTTAGCCATTCGGGCTTGGTAGAACTTAATGTGTTGATGGGCCTTAAGCCATCTTTCATCTAACGCTTCAAGTTCTGCAAGGCATCATTGATGATTACCCTCAGTCATCATCCCTATCGCTAGGGCTATGTGAAGGGATGGAATCTAAATATTTAATGGTAATATGGCCTCACAGCCATATTCCAACGAGTAAGGCGTTGCTCGCCGGTGTACGAACTGTTGTGCGAAACGCCCATAAGCTCTCGTCCAGCTTCTCGTTCCAATCGCACTTGCTTTTGGAAGTCAGCATAGTTAAGATGTTAACAATTATTTTATTGAAGACCTCGGCCAAACCATTCACCGAAGGGTTATAGGCTGTAGAGGAAATTTTCTGCATTCTGAACTTGTCACAAAACCGGGTGAACGCATGACTAACAAATTGTGTGCCATTGTCATGAATGATACATCGAGGTACACTGTATCAGTAAATGACATGATGCTTGATGAACTTAATCACGTCATTGGTCTTGACTTCTCTTAAAGGGACGGTTTCGGCCTATTTAAGGAAGTAGTCGGTGATCGCGAGGATGAAACGATGACCTCTTGCTGATGATGGGGATATTGGTCCGACGATGTCCATCCCCCATGCTTCAAAAGGCCATGACGCTGTTGTTGGGTGTAGGTCTTCAGGAGGTCAATGCATGTAGTTGGCATTGATTTGGCACGTGTGGCAACGCTTTGCATAAGCAACCGCATTGCTGACCATCCCAGGCCAAAAGTAGCATATCCTCCGTAACCGATCCCAAAGCTTGGGTCCAGGCTGGTGAGCTCCGCAGGTGCCATCATGGGCTTCAAGTAGAACTTATTGTGCTTCCGTCTTTGAGAGACATCGAAGTAACAAGCCATCATACGACCTACGATACAACGTCTTCATGGTCGAGTCGTAGTAAAACCTTGAGGCGCGTTGGCGAACGGACTCTCGCTCCCTAGCGTCTTTAGGTAACATGCCGTATAGAATGTAGTCAATGATCGGGAGACGCCAGTCTTTCAGTTCAAGTTAATCCGAAGCTTGGTGAGTAGTGTTTACCTCTATAACATCCTCTGGTCGAAAGAGTCGTCGGCTCGCCACAGTGATACATTAAGTCATTTCTAGCGGCTGGGCCAAATTAGCCGCTAAGGATGTGAGGGCATCCATGTACGTGTTCTTGGAATGAAGCTCATGCTTAATGCAGAAGCTTTCGAATGACTCAATTAGCTTGGTAGCTGTTTTGTGAAGAAGGATCAGGTCATCGTTTCTAACTTCATATTCCCCCGTCATCTGCTTAACAATGAGCTGAGAGTCGTCATAGGCCTTGAGATGTTTTATCTCTAACTCTCTTGCCAGCTCGAGTCTAATGAGTAGTGCATTATACTCAGCCACGTTGTTGGTACATGGCTTTGTCAAAGAAAAAGATCGGGGTAATACGTGGTTATGTAGGGAAGTGAGGACCACCCCCACTCCTGCAACGATAGATCCGCTCGTGCCGACGTGAGACGCGGCGTCAAAGAACATCTGCCAGGCTTCCGCTGGGGAGGTCGTGTTGACTTCGAGGGGGGTTCATCTGGTAAATCTTCGAACAGGTTAGTTTTCGCCTCTAGCGGATGACTAGCCATGAGATCACAGATATCCTGTCCTTTGACTGACTTCGGTGGCATGAAGTGAATATCGTACTGAGACAGTAGGAGTGCCCATCTGGCCAAACGCCAGTTTAAGGCTGTGGGCTGCATCATGAAGACTCGGATGGGGTTAATCCAGGAAATTACATGGATGGTTTGGCTAACTAGGTAGTGTCGCATCTTTTGGATGGCAAATACCAGGGCTAAGCATTCCTTTTTGACCATAGGGTATCACCGTTCGGTGCCTTGTAGAGTTCTACTCAAGTAGTAGATGCCCTGCTCATAGCCGGAATCATCATTTTGTGCCAAGAGAGCGCCCAGAGAGTGCTCCACGGCTCGTATGTAGATGAGGAATGGCTTTCCTGAGATTAGAGCTGCCAGGACGGGCGGGTTCGAGAGATAAGTTTTGATCTCTTCGAACGCTCGTTGGCATGGCTCATCCCATACGAAGGAGACACCTTTCTTTATTAGTTTAGAGAACGGTTGGCATTTGCCTGACAGGTTTGAGATGAACCTCCGGATGTAGGCCAATCGTCCTTGGAGACCTCTTAATTCTTTGAGATTCTAGGGTAGTTGAAGCTCTTGGATAGCTCGCACCTTTTCCAGGTTGATATGGATCCCTTTAGTCATGACCATGAACCCCAGGAATTTACCACTGGACATTCCTAAGAATGATTTCGTGGGATTCATTTTTTGTTGATGAGATCGCATGAGTTCGAACATCACTTTCAGATCTTGAAGATGGTCGCCTTTGCTGCGACTTTTCACGCCTAGATCATCCACATAACACTCGACTATCTTTCGTAGGTAGTCTCGAAAGATCATGCTCATGGCACGTTGATACGTTGTGTCAGCATTCCTGAGTCCGAAGGGCATGACCATATAGCAATACACCCCTATCGGAGTTCTGAATGAAGTGTGTTTTTCATCATCAGGATGCATCTTGATCTGATAATACCCCGAGAATCCATCCATAAAGGACATTCTCATGAACCCACAAGTGTTATCAATGATGACATCGGTGATGGGTAATGGAAATTCATCTTTTGGGTAGGCAGCATTGAGGTTTTTGAAGTCAATGCAGATGCGAATCGTACCATTCTTCTTCAGGACTGAAACAATGTTAGCTACCTAGTCGGGGTGTTATTCCTCTCTGATGAAACCGGATTCGATCAGCTTCTTTACTTTAGCCTTGATTACCTCCATGATTTGCGGATGAAACCGCCTCTGCTACTGTTTGATTGGTTTGGCGTCTGAGCTGATGTTGAGGCGATGCATGGCGATCTGCGGATCAAGGCCGGGCATGTCCTCATAATTCCATGCAAAGACATCAATGTATTCCGGTATGAGGGCGGTAAGGTCTTTCTTCTCTTGGGGAGGTAAGCTACCGCAGATAAATATGGGCTTGAGGTTGGCCTCATCGCCCATGTTTACCTAGAGGATTTCATCTTCAGTGGGCGGCTCATGTTGCTCGAAACGACTGCTCCACTTAGCATAGACATGGCGGTCCCATGTTTCGTCATAGAGTAGGACCTGGCCATCCTCCGCTATCTCAGCGGGATCAGCCATAGCCATGTTGACCACGAGGACTTTGAACAAGTCGCCCATGCTGATGTCCAAATCCCATGCTGAGGATGCTGATGATTGCTCATCCGAGCGGACACTGTCACAATCCTCGCCGAAATTGTAGAACAACTCCGATGAGGAAGAGGCGTATCCTAAACCTCTTCGAGTCTTATGGAAGTAGTTTGAGGGCTTTCCCTTAGGCACATAGGCCGGTCGGATGACCGTCTTCCACCCTCGGTCGTAGTTCAGGCCTTCTTGACAGGTAAAGTCATAACCCGTGTTTCTCATCATGTGCCTCACGGTTTGACTGTATTGCAAGAACTGAGGCATAGGTTCTTCCTCTTCGGACTCATCCTATAATGTGCATAAGGGGTGATTTTTCTGATATTTATCCCGAGTCAGTACCACAAATACTGCCCGTGAAGACTTGATGGTTTGTCCCTTTGCGACATATGACGAGTAGACTGGGAAGTGCAAGGAAGGGTTATTGCATAGCCTCACAACTGAACCACCGGGATTGTCACCTTCAAATGTCGGGAGAGATGATAAGTAAGAAAATATGGACTTCTCATTTAGGATAATCTCCTCTGCATGAATAGCGTTGGTTACATTATGGCTTTCGTAGCCGATTACAATTGATTTGAAATCATTTAGGACAAGGTCGTCACCATACTCGGGCTCACTATTCGCCTCGTTGCCGCTCTCAAGCTCCTCGATCGACGGCTCGTCAGGATCTTGGTACAGTAGAGAATCTGTGAAGTAGTTCTCGACGCTCTTGAAGGGTTGTTTGTCAGCTACTACTGTTTTCACCCACTCGTAATCATCCACATACTTTAAGCATTGGTGTAATATGGATGGGACTATCCGGTTGTTGTGGATCCACGAACGTCCTAAGAGCACGTTGTAGGATGGCTCGGCATCAATGACGTAACAGGTCACCTCTGTCTTCATGTCGCCTATTTGGCACTTCAGACGGATCTTGCCGAGTGGCCGAGTTCCAGTGGCATTAAAGCCAAAGATAGTCATGGTAGTCATGGATAGACGCTTCATGGGTACCCCCAGGTGCTTGATCAGCTTCAGGGGTATGATGCTTAGCGCGGACCCTGGGTTGACTTGAATTTGATCCACTTTTGAGGAACCGACGTACCCTGTGAAGTACAGGGATCGATCATGAGAGGTGCTTTTGATGAGCATGTCCTTAGGAGTGAATGTGATGCAAGGGACCCGCCTTTCAGTGGTCTGGCAACACATTGCACATTTCCCTTCCGCGTCTTCTTCCCTCAAGAAGTGGGTGACGAAGACTTCCGAGTCGGCCAATGCCTCTTGTAGGGCTTCTCGGGTAGATCTAGATAACCGCAAGAGGTCATACATAGTAATTCGCGTGGGGATGTTCTTCAGCTGCGCGAGCACGTTGAATCGGAAAGGCTGATTGCTCGAGCTTGGCCTATCGAGATTCGGAGGGGCTACTACAGCTGGCCTCGTGGGAGGTCCTGTCGGGTTCTCCGCCCTTATGGGGTACTCTCTGGCGAATTCCTTCACTGCTCTAGTAGCGAGAGTGGCAGTTTCCTCATCGGAGTCGGTGAGTGCAGATACTACAGTCTGGTCTCCATCCAAAATAGCGGAGATGACATTGCAAGGTCTACCTCTGGTCTTCCTCGAGGGCTTTGAAGCCTACTGCTCATCGCTGAGGAGGTCCGGATAGACCCACATTGCCTGACTTGATGGCAAGGTTTGGGGTACTAAACCCTTCCTTTGTTGATTGTGATGGTCGTCGTTAGTGATTTCCAGGACTGCCTTGGGGATAGGAATTACCCCTGCCGGAGCCTGGACCTCCGGAAGATCTGTTCCAAAACTCTTGGTGATCATATTCGTGGTCACCTGCTATTGTACCTTCTCCTTTTTTAGGACCCCTACGTCGTAGAGGGCCAGGAGCTTGTCCTTGAGGATGTAACACTTAGAGGTGTGATGACCGAGGAACCTGTGGTATGCACAGTAACTCGGGTCACTAGTCTTGTTCGCCTCCTCAGGCTTTGTGACTTCCGGTTGTTTGATTCGATGGCTCTTGAAGAGAGTGTCGAATGTTTCCACCACTTGGTCCTCCATGAAGTCGTACTGCCTTGGAGGGTGTTGCTCGAACTGCCTGGGCTTCGGCCTTTGAGCCGTTTTGGGTGCCGGAGTGGAATCGACGGCCATGATCTCATTTCCTCTTGTTTGAGGAGGATTCTTTGGTGCGGTTGGCTCCGTGGCTCCATTCTTGGGGTGAGGTTCTTCGGCCTCCAGCCTCTTGATCATATTTTCTACCTGCTCACCCTGGCGAACAAGTTCCTTCTAGGTCTGGGTTTCCACCGTGCTGACCTTGGATAGATTATGGATCGAGAGATTGTTACGGCACATTTCGATTAGCATGGACTTAGAAACTTGGTCCTGATAGTGGACCGATGAGTTCCTGAACCTCTTTACGAAGTCGTTGACCGACTCTGACATCTGCTATTTTTTGGCGTGGAGGGTAGCCATCGACACCTTGGTGTCGTCGTCAAAGAAGCGAGCCAAGAAGAACCTTTCCGCATCAGCTCACGATGTGATAGAGCCAGGTTCCAACTTGTAGAACTATTTAAATGCTACCCGCTTGAGGGTGCCTATGAACAACCAGGTGAGAATAGCGTTGTTCCTCGTGAGGAACCCGGTCTGCGCCATAAAGTAGTAGATGTGTTGTGAGGGTGAGCCATTTCCATCGAACTGCACCAAGCTAATCGGCTTGAACTTCGTTGGGTATGGGACTGTATCCCACTCGACAGAATAGGGTCGGACTACCCTGAGCTTGTTCATGTTCTGCTAGAGTTTCAAAGCTTTGAGCTGGCTTTGGAACTCATCGAACCTCCTGTCACGGGCGCTACCCCTAGTATGCGACATTCCTAGCGATATCTTGGAGGAGTAATCAGAATGTGGACTGACGTTATCTTCCATTTCAGTCACTGGGTGGGGAGGAGGCCCCCACTCTTTACTCCTTGTCGACTGTTGTAAGGTGTACGGGACTCTCTTCTTCTTCTTCTTCTTCTTCTTCTTCTTCTTCTTGTTTAGAAGTTATTCCAACATCTCCTTTAAAGAGTTGATGGTTACTTGTTGCTCTTCAAACTTCTTGGCAACCGTCTGATCATTCGTGGTGTCAGCCATGTGTACCCTTGCCAGTGCGTCCTGACTCGAGTGCAAGGTTTGGGACGTGGCTGCCGCTAAGCAAACCTCATCTTCACCGTCAAAGGGAGGTGCTAAGGTTGAGTAATCAAACCCAATGCTCAACCCCGTGCGACTATGGGTACACTGGAATTTACCACCTTGTTCACATTGAACAAGCTGATGATTAGGCCCCAGGAAGGAGTCTAAATCTAGAGAACCAGAAAGCACGACCTTACCCTTATCCATCATGTTGATTGTAGCGGACGGGAGCTTTAAATCATCGGTGACGAGTCTCTTCCGGTGGTGCTGCCTCCGACTCAAAGATCTCGGCTTGGAGGGCCATTGAGTGAGCCTTTCGAATACCAAGGGCCTCACCGCTCCTACACACTGGCAGTCAGTGAGTACTGCCTAAATAAGTCTCTCATAGTGACATTGTAGAGTCACCTCTTGCATGGTGCATTTGTGATTTAGGTACCCTTGGAGATCTTTCGCGAGTGGTTGGTGACAACCCTAAGGGCTAGATGGTTCAGCTAGGTGACTGCACGATCGGGGTTTAGATGAACCCCCTTGCGCACCCCGGGAGGGATTAAGTGTTGGAGTTGGGTGGATTCGCCTTGACAGGCGAGTCGCCGTGCTAGGGCAAGTTTACACATGTTGGCAGACTTCGACCACTCGCTCATGTGGTCGAACTTTGGATGTCTCGCCTACTGCTTTGCCTTTATTGTGAAGGCTTGTTTGGCTGTGACGTCCGTCTATCTAGCGGACTTGACGTAGCTCGCTTAATATTGGCGGTCCGTCTGCTTGAGCAGACTCGCCTCAGTTGGACGGTCTGTTCGCTTAAGGGATGTGACCTGAGAAGCAAAATCCGCCTGCTTTAGCGAGCCCGCCTGGAGCGTTGGATTCGACAGAATGGGAGATGTTGGGATCAGGGCGAATCCTACCTGAACGTGGGAGTTCACCTGGTTTGGTGATCTCTTCAGCCTTGGAAGGGCTGAGTCTCTATCTCGCGTCTTTCAGACCCAAATAATTGTTCAGGCCGTCATACAAGGCGAAGGTTTGAGCCTTCTGCCAGGCGAGGAGTTGTGGTCACCGCTGTCAGGCTCTCTTGAGAGAGGAGTGTCTGGGCGGATCATGTCGGCTTGGTCCGTGCCAAGGCGAACCTTCATTTTCGCTTAGGCGGAGGTTTGCGAGGGTCGTTGTGCGACCCATTTGGCAATATTTCACCCAGCGTTCCCAGCCTTCGGTTTTAACATGATCAATTTTAGGGAAGTTTAACCCCTGCCATGACTCGGATGGGGTCCTCGAGCGTGATGGTTTTGACTATTTAAGGTCAGCCTCTACGTACGACTCGGTGATGTTTACGAGACGCATCGCCACTAAAGGAGGAGGAGGATAAGTAATCTTCGTACTTGGCCTGGTCGAACTCAATTTCTAGGGACTCCACAATTGTCTCGACAAGTGTAGGGTCGAAAAATTGATGTTGGGTTTGATTTTCTTGTTTTAAGAAATGAGTTCAATCACTTGGTATAAAACCCTTACAATCACTCACACTCTCTCTCGATTACAGATGAAGAGAAGACTAATTCAGGTTCTCTTTGTTTAACGTGGGTTCTAGGTGGCGAAGGGATGCTTCCCCTGATGCTTGAGTCAAGCTTGCCTCCCGTTGATGATCAGACAAAGATCACAAGAGCTTCTGACGTAGGTTAACCGGCTGGAATCGAGGTTCGAACTACGGATTGACGTGCAGAAACTTTAAACTATTATGCTTCTCTAAGTCCAAGCTTAAAATTCTCCAATTCAGAGTAATCAACCCCACCTTTTTCACTATAGCCATATGTGGCTACTTATAGGGTTTGAGCACGTAACCGACGTGCTATAATAGTGGAGTCATGGGCGTAACTGATGCGTTGAAATTGCAAAGTCATGGCATAACTGACTCCTTGAATTTAGTCCACATGGCTGACTGGGTCTTCATGACCGTTACAGCCTGATTTAATGCGGGTGACGAACTTCACTGCGTTGGCGAACCTCGTCTTTGATGTCAAGCCTCGCTGCTTGGCGAGCCTCGTGAGCTTCGTCTTCAATGACGAACTTCATCTCCAATGATGAACTCCGAACCTCACATCCAATGACGAGATTCATCTTTGACAGTTAGAGTCCAACTCGTGTCCAATGACGAGCTTCGAACCCCGTATCCACTAGTGAACTTCGAACCTTGTATCCATTGACGAGCTTCAAGTCTCGTATTCACTAGCGAACCTTGAACCTCATATCCAATGACCAGCTCCGAGTCTCGTAGATCCGTTTCATTCAATAATGAACTTTATCTTTCGATGTTGAGTTCTGCTGTATGGCGACTCTCATTCTCGAGGTTGATCTTTTCTAAACAATGAACATCATTTTTGATTCAAAAGGGGTTCGTTTCCCTGACCCTTCTTTTCATCTTTTGAATTTTGGCATTTTTTAATGCCTACAAAACCCCCTTCAAAGTTTTCAGACTTGAATCAGGTTGTTAGTAATCTAAAATACTTTAAATAGGTATCTCGAACTTGAGGAGCTTACTTCACGAACCTGGTTTTGTCGTGAACCTCATTTTTGCGAAAGTTATTTTGTGGTTCGTTCTGGAGTCTGTCCCGTCTGACAAATGACCCATTGTAGTTTCGTTAGCATCACTGCTATGCACCTTTCCCAGACCTAGCAAATGGTTGCTAGCTGGTGATAGGAAATCCCTTTGAATCCCGTCTGTAGATCTTGTTAAGGAGAGATCTCGTCAAACGACCCTAACTGATGATCGTGACCCTTGATTCGATTCTTTTCCCGCCCCTATAAATAGGGTATCATAATATGAGAAGTCCTTTCTTCTCTCTTCGTCGTTTGGGTTATCTGAACTCCTACTCTTCTCAAAATTCTGATCTTTCTTTCTTCACAAGCTCTTCAAGCGAAATCAATGGCCCCTAAGACCGTTGTAGACCGAAGCAAGAGTAAGGGTAAGAAGGTTACTGGCTCTTCGCACGAACCTGGCGTTCTACCTAGATTTTTAGGTAATAATCTTAAACGCATGATTTGCGTTCTGAGGGATGTTAACCCTGTCTATTTTAGACTTGGGTTTCTTGAGGATGATGAATAGTTTCTACCAGACTTATCATAAAGATGATGTCTTTTTGGCTGGATGAGGCTCGTCATCGATGATTCTTATCTTTATGACTTGTTTCGTCTTTTGATGAGCTTTATTCGTGAGTGGCACTTTACATGTCCAACGTCGTTGGCTATTTGACGAGGGTCATCCTCTAGAATTGTTAAACGAAATTCGTTTATATGATGAGGTTCGTCTTTTCGTCGACCACGCTCGTTGGGCTGGTTAACTTCGTTTTCAAATGATGAACTTCGTGTTCTCCAACGAATATTGTTGAACTGGTGAACCTCGTTATCCTTGTCGAGGTTGAATGAGCTTGCTTGGCTAATGAAGTTTAACACTTCGTTGTAACACGAGGTTCATCATTCGAACGAATTTCGAAGTTTGTTGCCATACTGACCTTCATATTATTCGGCCGTAACTACTATTTGAGACTAATCTTGTTTGTCTTTTTGTGAAGTCATATATCCTTCTACTCCACTTCCTTAGCATGGTGATCTCGGAGCGGATGGTACTCAAACATCTGCAATTCATCCTCATTACTATGCCCTTGAGAGCATTCCTTTGTTCGAGGAACGGGGGCTAGAAGAATTGGATCTTCTTTCTGACCCTTCAGTTTCCACATTTAGGCGTATGATCACTGATGATCCCTTAGAGTCTATCAATCGTGAACCTATTGTGAAGCCTGTTTTCTTGTTCGGAGACTCTTCGGTGAATCCTGACTTGCTAGATATCGGGACATATGAATGGCTCAGAACTGTAAACGGACGAAACTTGTTCTTGCCTCAGATGGAGCGTGGCGTTTCTCTTACTGCTTTGAAGATTGTCTCAGCTCCCAAGAGAATGGACTGGGATTTAACTCTAGTACAAGATGAGGTCATATGTGGCCACTTTTCTCGTAGCGGCGCTAAGATAGATAGTGGTGGTCGTTACATCATCGGATTGTACCCTGGCTTTTCCAAAAAGAACTCCCGATTGGTAAGACTGCTGAAGAGGCTAACACTTTTGGTCGTACATTCTTTAGGAGAAATGGTCAATTCCCTACTAAGGACTTTAGAACTCCATGCTGGTCTCGTTGGAGTCGTACACAATGGTGGCCTCGTATCACTGAATATATTTTGTAGGAGAACTAGGAAGACTTGCAAAAGTTTGGTCTTTATGCACCCATCAGAGCAACACAATTCAGGTTGATCAATAACTCCCACCAGTTCTTTGGTATTTTAGAGTTGTATAACCCTACAACCCGTACTTTGTTTACTCCTGATGGAGAGATAAGGATGGAAGAAGTCTCTGGGCTGCCAAACGGGAATTATCCATATGAGGAGTATATCCCAGGTCAACAGGAGTTAGTTGCTCTAGAGAAGGAGCAACCCCAAGTAGTAGAGACTTTCTAGGAGCTAATGTGTCATTACCACATTTGTATGAATGTGGAAGCATGGCTTAATAAGAAGGGTGAGAGACTCCTCAGCCATAGCATCTGGGCTCGATATCTCTTTAAGAACTTGGAGCATAAAAATGACCCCGTGATTCCCTTGGGTCCTTGTGACACAAGTGAATTGTCACGACTGGTACTTACTTATCCTCCCATGCATCGGGTGTCGGAATCAGATGAACAAGGTTACCCTGTCGGTACCACTTTTACGAGTTATTTCTTTCAAGGTGGAGAGCCTATTTCTTCTAAGGCTTTGCTGGCAGGGTATCTCATGCTATGGCTCCATCAAGTCGTCGTTGTTTCTGGAAGTTTTGACTCGTTGCCAATGGAGGTGGTGTTCCCTGCCATATGTTTAGCACATGGTCGCCCGTATTCACTATGGATTGCGGAGTTTATGTTACTAATTTTGTCAAGGTAACAAGAATCCAAAGGTAGGGTTGCCCTACACTTATTTCATGGCATGGGTTGTTCTTCATTGTCCAACCCTTATGGGTATGCCCTCTGCTCGTAGAGAAGGTGAAGTCATTCCTTTCATTCAGAGGTTGGAGAATTTAGATTGGCAGCACCATTACTTGGCCTTGGTGAGGCGTATTCTCTACGACCACAAGAGATGGGAATTCAATTGATGCTTTCCTCATTTCCCCGGAACCAGTTACGGACTGGCCCTTGTGGATGCATCCAATGGTCGGGGCTATTCTTCTCTATCGCTTGGCTGCTTCATGTGGCTTATGACCATTCACCCTGGGTATCATATTTATCGGTTCGGCCCAATGTACGTGTTGGAGCCTTACTTTCCTTGTCGCTTCGCTTGCCAATTCGGCTACACCCAGTTGTACGTTGGTAATCGTAATGCTCAACTGATATCTTAGGGTTGTAGCTTAATCATTAGAGCCAGAGCTTGGTATTGGACCATTGTCAGTGGCACAGGTGCTCGTTTCTTGCTTCCACCAAAAAATCCACAGCTTTGGACCACACTTGCTTATTGTAAGTGGTATTGCATGGCAAACGTAGTGATTCCCAACTTCAACATAAATTCATCGGGATTGCATTACATCCGGCGCCGATATAGATCCAGGAATGCTTCTAGACGAAGCCGTATACCAGGGCTCAAAGAGTTCCTGCATGCTGAAGAGAGTGTTGGGGTAGAGGAAACCACTCCTCCTAGCCCTCATGAGACTCAGGAAGAGATAGATGCGGCTCTAAATGAGAGTGTATCTCATAAATCTCCTCATGTTGACGAGTACGGGAGCCACATGCCTGCTGCTTCCGATATTGAATACGCTCTCAGAGATGGAGCAAATCTTGGTGGATTTGAGGATTTTGCCTCCATGGACGAGCCTTGCGAGTCTGCTCCACGTGGGTCTACTGCTAAAGGCTCTCATCGACAATCCCCAGTTCTTGAAGAACCACATCCCGACAAAGGGATTACTAGTATGCCAGCTTTGACTAGTCTTAATTTTGACTTGTTTGCCTCTAATACTTCTTATTCAGAACAAGATACAGAAGAAGAAGCCCCCAGACAAGTGGGGGAAAGTCTAAGGAAATCGAGCGAATGCGCAAGTCTAAACGCATCACCAAAAAACCAAGGCGTAATGTTTCTCTGCCCATTACTCCTGTGATAGAGTCACTCGGTGTTGAGATGGATTCGGAACTTGAGGATGATATTCCTTTAGCTCGACTCCGCTCTAGACTGCGTCCGACATCGAGTACCCACATCAAAAACGCTCCTGTTGATCCTGGTAAGATAGGCTTATAGTCATTTACCTTTCTTGATTTCTAAGATACTAACGACTTTATTTTTCCGTTCTTAGATGTTTCCACGGATTCTACCGCGTGTACTGATGCAGGTATTGAGGAGAGACCGGCTTCTGATGACCCTGCTAAAAGTAGGGTACCTCTTAGTTCAGCTATGGAATCAGGCCCAGCTAATAATCCGACTGTTGACCTTGAAGAAGCTGAGGGAGATGAATCTGCTCCAACCACCATAGCTGAAGCTGAACCCACTATGGATACAAGTGTTGTGTCTACCAGTTCCATTACAACGATCGAGACTTGCATCATGCTAAGTACTGCAGTCGCTGTTGCTCCTACCAATACTACAATGGTTGCTACAACTGCTGACGCTCCTACCGTATGCTATGCGCCGCCAGTCTTCACAGCAGTTAGAGTTTCTTCGGCCGCTACTCATGCAACGGTGTCCTCTAGTAGCACACATGCTTCTCCTCCATCTTCGGTGAGAACTTTCACTATATCAAAAATATCAGAGAACTTCCTCAGCATCCCGAGAGAGTCATCTGTTCAAGTTTTGGACCATGGAGGAAATTTTGCAGATGTTAACGAGGTGCTAGTGCCTTTCTTGGACTTGATGAAAAGTTTAACCTCTGACCTTGATGTATTACCATATTGGTTGCACCTGACCAAGGTTGAAGATCTTTCAACTAATGGGAAAATCGTCGGTCTCGAACTCTTTATCCTTTGGCTGAAGAACGAGCAATGCAAACCATGCGGCAAAGGGATGACTCCTTATTTGAACTTAACCATCAATTGTTTGAGACTAAGCAACGGATTAAGGAGTTCAAAGAGATTGAAGAGAATTTGTCCCAAGAGGGTAAAAAGGTTGCAAATGCTGAACTTCAAAAGCAATGTAAGGTCGACCATCTTCAAGCTCAAATCAAGGCTCTTCAGGCCCAACTGGCAGAGGCTGAAGCTGAATTGACAGGCATGACGAATATGCAGCAGACATTGGCTTCAAAACAAATGCAGCATCAACCCTTGGTTCAAGCTGAAATTGATCGAATAGAGCAGCTAGAAAAAGCTGTAAATTACATGAGCGTCTATTCCGATGAGGATCTGCGTAGACACGCTTTGGCTGATGTTGAGGCGGAAAACCAGGAACCCATAGTTATGCTCACTAAGGAAATTCGTCAGATTGCTGGATCCGTTTAGCTCCATTTTCTTTATCGGACTTTTGTAACCCTCTTCTTCATATGTTTTGTTTATATATAAGTAGAATTTTGGACATCTTTGTTCACTAACTCTACTTTGCACCTCGATGCATAATCTAATACCAAAGTTCACGAACTTCGTTGCTTTGCGATTTACGATTTGAAGTATGAACCTTGTTACTTTGATACAAGGTTGGATTCGAATTCCAATTCGTATTTGACATAACAAAGTTCTAACCTCATTCAATTAATCCTTGGCGTTTGAACCCAATTATCGGAATGACCTTCGTGAAAGACGAGGTTCAAATCTGATCTCAATCGAGTTCTCAATATTTGAGTAAAATTCAAGGAACGACCTTCGTCGAAGACGAGGTTCGGATCCAATTTTTATCAAATCTCAATACTCGAATATAGCTAGATGAATGACCTTCGTCGAAGATCAAGTTCGGATTCCAAGTTCAATCAAGTTTCAATACTTGAGTATAATTAAAGTAATGACCTTCGTCGAAGACGAGGTTTGGATCCAATACTTGAGTATAATTTAAGAAATGACCTTTGTCGAAGATGAGGTTCGGATTCTTTTTCAACCAAGTCCAACACTTGAGTTCATCTAAGGGAACGACCTTCGTCGAAGACGAGGTTCGAATCCAAATTCAATCAAGTCTTAACACTTGAGTCTAACTAAGGGAACGACCTTCGTCTAAGACGAGGTTCGAATCCAAATTCAATCAAGTCTCAAAACTTGAGCCCAATAGAGGGATGACCATTGTCAAAGACAAGGTTCGAATCCACATTCAATCGAGTTTCAATACTTAAGCCCAGTTTGAAACAGCGACCCCATTATTTTTGACTTAGGAACGAGAATAAATCTCGTTGAACGACGTGGCAATTTTTAACAGTTCCAAGACTGTTGATCCACAAGAATCCGTCATTTCATCTCATCAACGTTAAGTCTTGAGTATTAAATGTGTCGTTTCGAGCCACATTTTCTTTGGCGTTAATTACGAACGTAATTGATTGCGCCGCTTCATTCACAACACCCTTTGGCGGTTTGGTGCTTAGGGATTCGTGTAACGAATCTCAGCCACTTGGTTGGCTCTTGCGCCTATAAATATGTAGTTGCTTTTCGAGAGGATTCATCTTCCTCTTCTGCACCTTGCTTCAAAAATGACTCAGAGAAAACGAACCATTTCAAAAGTTCCACCTTTGCTTCCTATTAGACTCTAAGCTTCGATAATCATCACCAGTGAGGTAGGCAAAGTTGATGACTTTGTCGCTTCAGGTAACTCTCCTGATCCGATCCCTGATCTCTTGGTCTTCGTAGTAGTTCGCTCATTTAAGGATTTCTCAGTGTTTCGTCAGCTTGTTGGACCTTTGAATATAACCTCAAAGAGATATTTTAAGTCCAAATATGCTTGTTGTTTTGACATACCATGTACCCCTAAGCATATAATCCCTTTGCTAGACTTCGGTCTATGTGGCAGCTTCACAGGCTCAGTGAAGTGCTTCTTTTAGGAGTCAGCAATAATGTTAGTGTCGTCTTCATGTTCTACGGAGATGGGAGAAGTGCTGATCATATGCTCAGAGCTTGTGGTGTTTCAATTAGTAGTCAGTTTACCCAAGCAGGTAGACGTGTGCTACAAGCACCAAAGTTAAAAATTGGGTATGGGGAAGACATCATGCCTAGGAATGGAAGATAGAACTTCAGCAACAAGACAACACGTTTGCTGTGGATGAGGTTCATAGTGCAATCTCAAAGGTCGTGGAACTTGTAATTGAACTTCGTAGTGTAGCTGAAAGAACTTGTAACTGAACCTCGTATTGTAGCTAAAAGAACTTGTAACTGAACCTCGTATTGTAGTTCGAGTCTTCTAAGTTCAATCTATGTACTTCGAGTTTCTGTATTTTCAATTACATATGAACAAAATTTATATTTTATCCACATATTATTCTCTTGCATAACTGAAGCATTCTAACTTAGGATTTTTAGCAAACCCTCAGCTGTCAACGGATTTGGGTGGTCTTTACCAACTGCCGTTTGAGTTGGAATAGCCATACTTTTCCCGTAAGTATGATGAATTGTCGAAGAGTTTCTTAGACTTTAATGCTAAGATTTCTCTTCTATCTTTAGTCTCTTTTAGACCCCAAATCAAGTATATGATAACGAGGTTCAAAATATAACTAAGTATTAAAGACGAAGTTCAACACATGGCAGACTCGTTGGGAAAATGAACGTCATTTTGTAAAATGACGACGTTAGGAAAATCACATCGTTCAGTGACTTTAGAAGTATGATGATGTTGGAAACGAAGGCACAGCACTTGGTAGGCCTAAGTTAGGAAAACGAACGTCATTTGGGAAAATGACGACGTTAGGAAAATCACATCGTTCAGTGACTTTAGAAGT
>BQKN01057492.1:72401-93196 GCA_022839385.1 Asparagus kiusianus | reverse complement strand
AAAATGACGACGTTAGGAAAATCACATCGTTCAGTGACTTTAGAAGTATGACGATATTTGAAACGAAGGTACATCACTTGGTAGGCCTAAGTTAGGAAAACGAACATCATTTGGGAAAATGACGACGTTAGGAAAATCACATCGTTCAGTGACTTTAGAAGTATGACGATGTTGGAAACGAATGCACATCACTTGGTAGGCCTAAGTTAGGAAAACGAACGTCATTTGGGAAAATGATGACGTTTGGAAAATCACATCGTTTAGTGACTTTAGAAGTATGATGATGTTTGAAACGAAGGCACATCACCTGGTAGGCCTAAGTTAGGAAAACGAACGTCATTTGGGAAAATGACGACGTTTGGAAAATCACATCGTTTAGTGACTTTAGAAGTATGACGATGTTTGAAACGAAGGTACATCACTTGGTAGGCCTAAGTTAAGAAAATGAACATCATTTGGGAAAATAACGACGTTAGGAAAATCACATCGTTCAGTGACTTTAGAAGTATGACAATGTTTAAAACGATGGCACATCACTTGGTAGGCCTAGGTTAGGAAAACGAATGTCATTTGGGAAAAATAACGACGTAAGGAAAATCACATCGTTCAGTGACTTTAGAAGTATGACGATGTTAGAAATGAAGGCACATCAATTGGTAGGCCTAAGTTAGGAAAATGAGCGTCATTTGGAAAAATGACGACGTTAGGAAAGCAACACATCACATAGTAGGTTACTATTAGATGACCATCAGCAATCAAACATAGAATTAACACGATAATAGTCCTACAATCCTATTGAAGAGGATTAGTGAGGGAAATTTGGAGGAGATGAAATAAAAAAATCATTACCTTTATTTGCTTCTTCTCCTGCAACAAGGTACATTTGATGATGAAGTCTACGGGTAATATTTTTTCAAAAATTTACCGTTGATAGGCATCATAAGTTTGTCGCCATCTTTGGTGATAAGACAATAGGCCCCATTTGAGTAGATAGTTTCTAGGCCCTTCCCACTTTTGTTCAAACTTTCCTTTCTTCTTTGAGTTCAAAATCATCGGGCGCCGAGCTACAAGAACCAAGTCTCCTTCCTTAAATGTGCGGTATTTAACCTTCTTATCAAATGCTCTGGAAACCCGAGCTTGATAAAGCTCAATGTGTTGCTGAGCCAATAACCGCTTTTCATCTAGCGCTTCTAATTCTTCAAGACGTCGGTGATGACTCTCTTCTGTCATCATACCAATTGTGAGTGCTATCCGCAAAGAGTGAATTTGGATTTCTAATGGAAATACGGCTTCACATCCATATACCAAGGAATATGATGTCGCTCCTATCAGCGTTCGAACCATTGTGCGGTAAGCCCACAAACTCTGACCCAATTTCTCGTTCTAATCTCTTTTGTTCGTTGAAACCACTTTAGTGAGAATTCTGCCGATGGTCTTGTTAAATGCTTTTGCTAGCCCGTTAGCAGCAGGATTATAAGTCGTTGAAGCCAAAGTCTTGATTCTAAATTTGTCACAGAATCGGGTGAAAGTTTGGCTAACGAATTGGGGCCCATTGTTATGAATGATACGTCTCGGAACATCGTACCTATATACGATGTAATGTTTCAAGAATTTAACAACATCACTCGTTTTGACTTCTCTCAACGGGATTGCTTCTGCCCATTTAGAAAAGTAATTAGTTATTGCCAAAATGAAGCGATGTCCTTTGGAAGAGGGTGGTGTTACTGGGCCAACAATGTCCATTCCCCATGTTTCAAAAGGCCATGAAGTGGTTGAAGGATGAAGATGCTCGGGTGGTCGATGCATGTAATTAGCATGTATCTGACAGGCGTGGCATCGTTTGGCATAAGCAACAGTATCTTGTACTATGTTAGGCCAATAATTACCCAACCTGCATAGTCGGTCCCACAACTTAGAACCGGGCTGATGAGCTCCACAAATACCGCCATGAGCCTCTTTAAGGGCTTCTTTTGCTTCTCTATTTGACAAACAACGAAGCAAAAGTCTATCGTACGACTTTCGATACAAAGTCTGGGATTGCAAATCATAGTAGAATCTAGGTGCTCGTTTATGAATAGATTCTCTTTCTTTGATGTCTTCTGACAATAAGCCGTATAAGACATAATTAATGATCGAAAATCGCCAATCTTTAGCTTCGATTGTTGAAGGTTCCGCTTCAACTGCATTAATCTATAGTGCATACTTTGATTTGAATAATTGTCTGCTTGTCACTGCGACCTGCTGGGTAGTTCCTTCCGGTAGAGCTAGGGTAGCCGCAAGTGACGTCAATGCATTAACATAGATATTCTTGAGACGGGGTATATGGTCGATGTAGATGCCTTCAAAGGAATCGGTCAATACGATTGTTACGGTATGGTAAGGAATGAGGTCTTCATTTCTAACCTCATATTCTCCCTTCATTTGATTAACAATGAGTTGAGAATCATTGTATGCTTCCAAGTGTTTCACCCCCAATTGTTTGGCTATATCTAAGCCAACCAACAAAGCATTGTATTCCGCCACATTGTTAGAACACGGCTCTGTTAAAGAAACGACACGTGGAAGTATGTGGTTTTGGGGAGAGATAAAGACAACCCCCACTCCAGCTATAACCCGACTAGTAGAACTTTTCCTTGCTGCACCATCGAAGTACAACTGCCATACTTGATCTCTAGAGATGATGTTTGCTTCGTATGTCTCATCAGGTATGTCCTGGTCTAATTTGACCTTTTCTTTTAGCGGATGATTAGCCATAAGGTCACAAATAGCCTGACCTTTCACTGCTTTTTGAGGTTTGAAGTGGATGTCATATTGGGAAAGCAACAAAGCCCACCTGGCGAGTCGCCAGTTCAATGCACTGGACTGTGTCATGAATACCTGAATAGGATTGATCTGAGAAATAACATGTATGGTTTGTCCAACCAAGTAATGTTGCATTTTCTGAACGGTGAAGACCAGTGCCAAGCATTCCTTCTCAATGAGAGGATAACGGGGTTCAGCACCCGATAGTGTCCTATTCAGATAGTAGATGGCTTGTTCACGACCAATTTTGTTATCTTGTGCCAAGAGTCCTACTAATGCATAATCTGTAGCCTGAATATATATCAAGAAAGGTTTAACTGACTTTAGTGCGACTAAATATCGGCGGATTAGAGAGATATTACTTAATCTCCTTGAATGCTTTCTGACAAGCCTCATCCCACGTAAAGGACACTCCTTTCTTCATTAGTTTCGAGAATCGTTGGCATTTCCCGGATAAGTTAGAAATGAACCTACGAATATACACCAATCATCCTTGTAAGCCTCGAAGCTCTTAAAGATTCCTGGGAGGTGGTAGCTCTTGGATGGCCTTAACTTTATCTGGGTCCAAATGAATTCCGTTAGCCGTGACCATGAACCCAAGAAATTTACCACTAGCCATTCCTAAAAATGACTTAGTTGGATTCATCTTGAGCTGGTGCGTCCGCATAAGATCAGACATTGTTTTCAAGTCGTGTAAATGGTTTCCCTTGTCATGATTTTTGACGACCAAGTCATCAACGTAATATTCCAAAGTCTTTCATAGATGCTTTTAGAAGATAGAGGTCATAGTGCGTTGATAGGTAGCGCCCGCATTTTTCAACCCAAAGGGCATTACTGTATAACAGTATATCGCTGAAGGTGTTCGAAAGGATGTATGCTTCTCATCATCAGGATACATTTTGATTTGGTTATATCCTAAGAATCCATCCATAAATGACATCCTCTCAAACCCACACGTATTGTCAATGATGATGTTAGTGATAGGTAACGGAAAATCATCTTTAGGACAAGCCGAATTCAAGTCACGGAAGTCGATGCACACTCGAATCTTTTTGTTCTTTTTTTAGGACAGGGATAATATTGGCCACCCAATCAGGATGTTGCTCTTCACAGATAAATCCTGATTCGATGAGCTTTTTGACTTCAGCTTCAATTGCTTCCATGATTTAGGGCCGAAATCGCCTCTGCTGCTGTTTAACAGGTTTGACGTCTGGTTTGATATTTAGTCGATGCATAACCACTTAGGGATCAAGCCCAGGCATATCCTTATAGTTCCAAGCGAAGACATCAATATATTCTCGTACTAGAGTAACGAGGTCTTCTTTCTCTTCTGGCGATAAACTATCACATATGAATATGGGTTTTGGATTAACCTCATCTCCCATGTTCACCTGAATCACCTTGTCATCAGTAGGGGGTTCGCGTTGTTCAAAATGATGTTCCCACTGTATACCAAGCTGTCGACTTAATGGATCGTCAAACAAAAGTAATTGATCATCTTCTTGATTCTCTATCAAAGACACTGATGTCATGTTAGCCATGAGTACTTTGAATATAGCTCTTGTACTTGTATCAGATTCCCCGCAATTGGATTTAGAAGATGAGGTGAAAGAATCATCATCTGACTCTCCTTTAGTCCCGAAATGCAGCATAAACGGTGGAGATTCATAACCCAATTCACTACGAGTTTTGTGATAATAATCTTCTGGCTTTCCTTCCGGGACATACACAGATCGTATTGGTGTCCGGATCCTTCTGCCAAAATTTAAACCCCGTTTATGAATGAAATCATAACCCATATTCTTCATGAGCCTTCGGGTTGTTGGAGCAAAGTATGAGAATTGTGGATCTATTTCCTCTTTCTCGGATTCCTCCAAAATGGTTTGCACCGGTCCGTCACTCTTTCCAAAGATGATGTCATTTTGATCGTTAGCCTTAGCCGGTACTATGAAGACTTCTTGTGAGGATTCGGTTTGTCGTCGATTTGTCACAAAGGACGACTGAATCGGCATGTATAAATTTGATTCAGCATATAACTTGGATAGCGGATCTGCTATCACATTAGTGTTTGTACTTGGCATGTTAGTATTCAATTCCACACGCGAGAAGTAAGCTAAATCATTATTATTAAAGATAATTCCACTATCCTCATAGACAAGATCATTTACATCCAGATCTTCAAGGCCGATTACAACGGGTTCTATGTCATTAAAAACAAGACCATGTTTGTGTTCAGACTCAATATCGACTTCATTACCTCTATCTGGCTCTTCGATCAGTGGTACCTCAAATGGCTCACTATCAAGGTAATGGATAGAATCAGTGAAATAATTCTCTACCCCCTTGAATGGTTGCTTCTCTGCGACCACTGTTTTTACTTCACCACTCTCACTTACATATTTCATGCATTGGTGTAGAGTGGATGGAACAATCAAATTGTTAGGGATCCATGGTCGACCCAGTAACAAGTTGTAAGATGTCTCTACATCAATGACATAGCAGGTAACATCCATCCTCAAGTCACCCATCTGATATTTAAGTTTGATTTTGCCAAGGGGACGAGTATTAGAGGCATTGAAGCCATATATGGTGGTTCTCATCATTGATAAACGATGCAGAGGAATTCCAAGGTGATGAATGAGCCGCAACGGGATGATGCTCAAAGCAGAACCAGGATCAACCTGAATTCTATCTACCCGAATATAGCCGATGTACCCTGTGAAGTACAATGGTCTATCATGTTTCGGGTTCCTTACATGCATGTCTTCTTGAGAAAAGGTGATGCATGGTATTCTTCTTCACAAAACTTGACAACATTGAGGACAAGCTTCTTCCAGCGTTGCTCCAGCTGGATTTGATGGAAAATGAGTAAGGAACGCCTCGTTATCCGCCAATGCTTCACGGAGAGTTTCTCTCATTGATCGGGATAAACACAAGAGCTCAAACAAGGTAATCCTTGCTGGGATGTTGGCTAACTGAGCCAGCACATCAAACCAAAAAGGATCTTTCAAACTCTCCGGTGCATCTTTTCTGAGTGCTTTGTTGTAACAAAGTTCCTTAGGTTGAGGTTGCTCCGCTACTTCTTTTCCTGGTCTGGGTGGTGTAGCTATTGTTTTAGAATATTTCTTCAAATACTCTTTTCCTCCATAGGTTCCTGATACCTATGCAGGCTTTACAGCAAAAGCTGGCTGTTCATCCTCAGAACTGCTAAGTGACGTAGTTTCAAACCCCTTATCTGGAAGGGCTGAAACGGCGTTGCAAGATCTTCGCGTGGCTCTAGGCTTCTTTGAATTTGCCGATGTCCACTACTCGTCCATTAACAAATCAGGATGAACCCACATCAGTTCGACTTTAGGGGAAGTGTAAGGGACCATCCCCTTCTCTTCTTCCGATGCGAGTCGAAAGTCACCACCCTCGCCTCCGCTTGAGGAATTGGTTGTACACCATCTTGTATTTGTACTTCGGCGAAATGTCCAAATTGAAGTGAAACCATATTTGCAGACACCTTTTGCTCAGCTTGAAGGGTCATCACTCCTGCGTCTAATAAAGCATGAATCTTGTCTTTCAGGATGTATCAAGCTTTAGTTGGATGATGCACCATCCTGTGATACATGCAAAAGTTAGGATCATCAGTCCTTGATACCTCTGTGTTCCGCTTTACTTCTGGCAGCTTGATCTTATTCATCATAATTAAAGATGTAAGAATAGAGACCGCATGTTCATCCTTGAAATCGTATTTCTTCTAAAAACGATTGTCGGATGGATTCCCTTTCTGCTTGGTAGAGGATTTCGGAGATGGAGCTGTCTCAACAGCTAAGGTGTCTTTCCCCTTCGATTGTTTTTGGGAATTATAGTTGCTTTTACCACCTCCCTTTTTAGGTTGGGATTCTTAAGGTTCTTCAACACTTATCCTCTTGAGCATGTTTTTCACTTGCTTTCCCTGCCAAACTAAATCCTTCCATGAACGGCCTTCAACAGCGCCCATCTTGGATAGGATATTGATGGAAAGATTGTTGCGACATATTTCCATGAGAGTAGCCTCAGAAACTTGATCACGTGAATGCAACGATCGATTTCTGAATCTCTTAACAAAATCACTGACTGAGTCCGTTTTTTCTGTTTCTCAGACAATAATGTAGCCATAGACACTTCAGTTTCATCGTCGAAGAATCGAGCTAAGAAAAGCCTCTCTAAATCTCTCCAACTCTGGATTGATCCTGGTTCGAGTCTACGAAACCACTCAAAAGTGACCCCCTTAAGGGTACTAATAAAGAGTCGAGTCATAATGGGATCATTCCCCACTATGTGTCCAGTCTACGCCTGGAAATAATAGATGTGTTAGGTCGGAGAATCCTTGCCATCAAATTGCACCAAGTTGAGTGGTTTAAATTTCGAAGGATACGGGATCGCATCCCATTCACTTGGATAGGGTCTTGACACCGCCAACTCTTTGAAGTTTCCTTGAAGCTTTAGTGCGTCAAGCTGCTTCTGATCCTCCCACTTCTGATCTCGGTCATTCGTACAAGGATTAGATTCAGCTTCGGACGATTCAGAATGAATCTTCACCACCCTTTCTTCATCGTCTTCATCATAGTGATCTTCATCAACAGGTGAAGGTCTTCTACGCCTAGATCTTGAGGCCTGGGAATGAGTCTTCTTCTTCTTCTTTTCCTCATGGAGTTTCTCCACCATCGCTTCCAGTCATCTGATGGACTCCTGCTACTTCAGGATGGTAGATTGTTGCTCTTCTAGCTGCCGAGAGAGTTCTTCCTCTTTTCCTGTCATGTGAGCACTTGCTTGCTCACTTTGGTTGGTATTGGAGGGTTGAGAAGTAGCAATGGCTGAATTTTTAGGTTCAGCACCACCGGATAAACCCGCTAGTTTGTGGTAGTCTAATGGGATCATCGCTCCAGTACAAGAACGGGTATGTTGATAAACGCCCTAGCCTTCAATAAGTGCCTCTCGTAATCCGGGAGATCTTTTAAAATCGGAAGACTCTGAATCATCAGCTGAGATTTTTCTTTTACCCTTGCTGGCCATGTTAGTCATCACTTTAATGTGGCGATTCTTGGATGTTTGTCTCTTTGGACGAAAGCGTCTTCTTCTTGATGATACGACCATTGGAAATTCAGTCAATCGTTCGAATACTGAAAATTTATGCGTTGACTCCCCACATGGACATTAGGAAAGCACCGCACATATGAGCTTCTCACAGCAGCAATGTGATTGCATCTGATTCACGCTTCGTTTGTGCGTGAGATAATCCTGAAGGTCACCATCTGGACAACCCCCAGTCGACTCCGTCGTCATGGCTTTACCCGAGCAAAACCCTCTAAATGATAGAGGTTGACGACCTTGGGTAAGTTGACAAACTCCGTCATTTGCACGACAAGGTTCATTGATAGGATGAGCCATTGCCATCGAACTACACCAAGATAATTGACTTGAACTTTGCTAGGTATAGGACTGTATCCCACTCAACAGGATAGGGTCGGACTACCCCGAGCTTGTTCATGTTCTGCTGGAGTTTCAAAGCGTTGAGCTAGCTTTGGAACTCATCGATCCTCATGTCGTGGGTGCTACCCCCAGTATGCGACATTCATAGCGATATCTTAGAAGAGTAATCAAAATGTGGACTGACGTTATTTTCCATTTCAATCACTAGGTAGGGAGGAGGCCCCCACTCTTTACTCCTCATCGGTCGTTGTAAGGTGTGCGGGGCTCTCTTCTTCTTCTTCTTCCTGTTCAGAAGTTATTCCAACATCTTCTTTAAAGAGTTGATGGTTGCTTGTTGCTCTTCGAACTTCTTGGCAATCGTCTGATCATTCGTGGTGTCAGCCATGTGTACCCTTGTCAGTGCGTCCTGACTCGAGTGTAAGGTTTGGGACGTGGCTGCCGCTGAGCAAACCTCATCTTCACCGTCAGAGGGAGGTGCTAAGGTTGAGTAATCAAACCCAATGCTCAACCCCGTGCGACTATGGGTACACTGGAATATACCACCTTGTTCACGTTTAACAAGCGGATGATTAGGCCCCAGGAAGGAGTCCGAATCTGGAGAACCAGAAAGCACGGCCTTATCCTTATCCGTCATGTTGATTATAGCGGACGGGGGTGTTAGCCCTTATGTTTTGATGATGTTTTACAACCACCATTATCGGTACTAATGGCTTATTGAGTGAAAATATAGTAAATTCATATATCAAGCTTGTTAGTGCCACAAAAATGGAGGATTGGATAGAATATGCGCTACAATGATGATATCCAAAGGAGAAGGAGGCATAGTGATGAAGCAACGTTATTTCAAGAACACCAAATTCAATTAGAAGCTTCATCCAACTCAAGCTATATCAAGACTCAAGAATTGTATTCTCATGAGGATATTAGCTAGGTTTTATTTTCTCTCTAGTGCTAGAATGTAGGCAAATAGTTTAGATTTCATCTGAAGCTATTAGGATATCAACACACACATTTTCATACTTATAGTTTTGAACGTATTTCACAAAATACTATTTTTCATAAGTATGAGGACCTATTTACAAAATTCTTTTTCCAAACAATTTGTTTTTATTGTTAAAAATATTTTACAAAGTTTAACAATTTTCAGAAGTCAAATGAATATTTTACAAATATTTTAAGCGAGTCAAAAAAAACTGTGTTTTGGATGTATCAGATTGCGGTCGACCGCCACGGTCGAATGCACCTGGTTTAATTCGTCAGTGGGCAATAGAAACTTTCACGGTCGACCGTCGCGGTCGACCATGAGCTAAAAATTTTCCACGGTCGACCGCGAAAGTCTCTAGACTTTTGGTGAGTTTCTGAGGTGCCTCGCGGTCAACCGCGAAAAAGTCACGGTCGACCGCCACTTGTTTTAAACGGTCATATGGTACAGATCTTCAGCGTCGATTTCACACAATCTCAGCGCTGTTCTGTTTCTAGGTTTTAGGGGATTGGGTATGGGTTTCAAACAGCTGTGATTTTCTATTTAAACCTATCTTCTTCTTCTTCCTCATTTCCCAGCTCTTTCAAAATCTTTCAGAGAACGTTTTTACAGAGCTAAAATTTTAAACCTATTTTCTTTCTGAGTTTCTTTGTTTCACATCCTAGCTTCAGTGTTATCTTCTCTTTGCCATAGGAACATTGTAAAGAGAGGGTTCTTACACCATTTCTACTATTTTGAGAGCTTGATCTTGTATAGATCAATTATGTGGGAGTGTGATCTAGTGAGATCAACTGTCTAGTGTGAGATCGTGTGAGGATCGCTGTGTAGAAGAAGTTCTGGCTTCCAAACCGGGTTGTGTAGTGGATTTCTTCTCGAGAGTGGGGAGCGGGGATGTAGGTTAGCGGACCGAACCTCGTTAACACATCGCGCATCACAGGATAATGATTCCTTACTCTATCTCCTCTATATTGATTGCCTTTAGATATTGTGTTTCGCTTGTCTTAATTTTATTGCACAATTATAGCCTTGTGACCCTAAGCACCCCCCCCCCCCAACCTCTAAGGTCCAACAATTAGTATCAGAGCATGGTCTCTATATTAGTTTTTGGTTTAATCACCTTAAAGAAAAAATCTTATGGAGGCTTCAATGAATGTGCATATGCTAGAGGGACAATCCACCACTAGACTACAAATTTTCACCGGAAGTAATTTTACTTATTGGAAGGCTAGGATGGGGATTTATCTTCGTTGCATTGACCTTGACATCTTAGAACTCATAGAGAAAAAAATATGTAGAAAAGCCCAAAGTCGGGACTATGACCGATGGAGAAAGGCACCAAGCCAATCTCAATGCAAAGGCTATGAATGCCTTAATTTGTGGTCTTTCCCCCAACGAGTATAATAGGGTTTCCACGTGTGCAACCGTATACGAAATATGGGTGAAATTATGTATTACACATGAAGGAACCCCCCAAGTTAAGGAATCCAAAATTAGTGGGCTTATGCATGAATATGAGTTATTCCAAATGCTTCAAAATGAATCAATTGATGCTATGTTTTCTCGCTTCACTAACATTATCAATGATTGCATGGTCTTGACAAGAAATTGACTATTCAAGAGACGAACTATAAGATTCTCCGTTCATTGACTCCGATGTGGGAACCCAAGGCGACGGCGATAGAAGAAGCTCATGACCTTACCACTTTACCTCTCGATGGCCTCATTGGTAAACTCAAGGTTCATGAGAACAAGCTCAAGGGAAAGGAGAAGGAGGAAATGCCCTCACGGGAAGTTGAGGAGCCGTCACCAAAATTGAAGACCATAGCTCTCAAAGGAGCTAGTGATAACTCCTCTTCGTCATCGGATAGTGAAGTTGATTATTCTAGAGAAGTGGGTCATCTCTCTAGAAGAATTTCTAGACTCATAAAAATAAACAAGAAATTTAACCCCCGATCTAACAACAAATTTTCTTCACGTGTAGGAAAATGTTTCGAATGCAATAAACCAGGCCACATTGCTAAGGATTGCCCCAAGCTCAAGGAGAAGTACATGAAGTACAAGAAGAAGAAGGCTATGTATGCCGGATGGGAGGAATCCGAACCAAGTGATTTGGATAGTAATGATACCAACATTTGTTTCATGACCCTTGAACATGAGGTAATATCCGACACCGAGAGTGAATCCTTTTACATGCAATGTGATCTAGCTACGGCTTTAGAAGAATTGAACATTGAATTTAAAAGAATGTCAAAGGAATTTTCTTCTTTTAAAAAGTTACATGCTTCTTGTGATGTGAAACTAGAACAACTAAAAACCTCTCTTGCTCTAAAAGATGAATTGCGAGAAGATCTCGATTTTGAGAACAAGCAATTGAGATCCAAGATTGAAAGACTAGAAATTGGGAGTGGTGTGATTAGACCACTCGTGCTTATGCTAATCATCATCACCATGGTAGAAATAGGTTTCATGGTTCTCATGCTCATACATACAAAAGAAATTTTGTGTGCACGTATTGCATGAAACATGGTCATATTTCTACTAATTGTAGAATTAAAGATAACTATGAATTTTATGGATTGACATGGGTACCCAAAGGTACCAAGTTTACTAACCACCAAGGACCCAAGATTTGGGTACCTAAAGTTACTACACCTTCCTCTCTTATAGGGGACATCACAGCAACGACGTAAAGAGATGTGGTACCTTGATAGTGGTTGCTCTCATCATATGACAGGCAACAAAGAGTTATTTGCAATCCTATCAATGATTGAATGAGGTAGCGTCTCCTTCGGTGGTGGTGAGAAAGGTAAAATTATTGGTATTAGTTCTATTGGTAAGAAACCTTCACCCGTTATAAAAGATGTTTATTTGGTTAATGGATTGAATCATAATCTTCTTAGCATTAGCCAATTGAGTGATAAAGGTTTTGATATTTTCTTTAAACCGGACAAATGCATTATTAG
This sequence comes from Asparagus kiusianus, assembly GCA_022839385.1. Taxonomy (NCBI): domain Eukaryota; kingdom Viridiplantae; phylum Streptophyta; class Magnoliopsida; order Asparagales; family Asparagaceae; genus Asparagus; species Asparagus kiusianus. The sequence goes on along the minus strand of BQKN01057492.1, from coordinate 80,992 downwards.
TATGAATGGAAAATTTGTTTTTGTTGTCAATCGCAAATCTAATGTGTACATTTTTTAGATGAATGAATTAGTGAACCAAGATGTGAAGTGTCTTGCGGTAATTGATGAAAACCCTTGGATATGGCATAAAAGACTTGGACATGCAAACATGAAATTAATTTCAAAATTGTCCAAGAGGAATCTTGTAAAAGGGTTACCTAACTTGCACTTCATCAAAGATGCCATATGTGAAGATTGTGCCAAAGGTGAACAAACAAAATCTTCTTTCAAATCCATCAATGAGGTATCGACTTCTAAACCATTGCAATTACTTCATCTTGATTTATTTGGTCCTATGCATGCTACCTCTCTTGGAGGCAAACACTATGTATTTGTGATTATTGATGATTTTTCTCGTTTTACATGGACAATATTTCTTACAAATAAAAATGATTGTTTTGAAGAATTTTCTAATCATGTCAAAGATTGAAAATGAAAAAGATTTAAAAGTTGTTAAAATAAAAAGTGATCATGGAGGTGAATTTCAAAATGACTTTTTCTATGAATTTTGTGCTTATCATGGTATAACTCACATGTTTTCCGCTCCTAGAACACCACAACAAAATGGTGTTGTTGAACGAAAAAATCGCACCATACAAGAGATGGCACGTACTATGCTAAATTTATTTGATTTGCCAAAATATTTTTAGGCGGAAGCCATTAATACGGCTTGCTATGTTTTAAATCGTATTTTAATTAGACCAAAGCTTAAGAAAACTCCTTATGAACTATTTTATGGAAAAACTCCTTTTATTAGTTATTTTCGTATCTTTGGTTGCAAATGTTTTATTTTAAATACAAAAGATCATCATGACAAATTTGATTCCAAAATTGATGTTGGTATATTCTTAGGTTATGCACCTCGAAGTAAGGCTTATAGGGTCTTCAACAAACGAACTCTCGTTGTTGAAGAATCTATAAACGTTACTTTTGATGAGACTAATGTTGGTTCTCAAGTTGTTTTACCTAGGAAAGATGATGATGATGATGTTGAGGGAGGATTGGACTTTTTACAAATCAATGATACACCCTCTATAGAAGCACAAAAGGATGTGGATAGCTCCAATGCTCATGAACAAGTTAAACTTCCTAAAGCTAGGAAATTCGCATCAAACCATCCAAAGGAACAAATAATTAGGAGCCCTTCACAAGGAGTTGTTACTTGCTCAAAAGCTTTGAGTGAGTGTAGTAATGTTGCTTTCTTATCTCAACTAGAGCCTAAAAAAATTAATAATACTTTAAATGATGAATTTTGGGTTTTGGCTATGCATGAAGAACTAAATAATTTTTAAATAAATAATGTTTGGAAACTAGTTCCTAGACCTAACTATGCTAGTATTATTGGTACAAAATGGGTTTTTAGAAACAAACTTGATGAACATGGCATTGTAACTAGAAATAAAGCTCGTTTGGTTGCCCAAGGATACAATCAAGAGGAGGGTATAGACTATGATGAAACCTTTGCACCGGTTGCAAGGTTTGAATCTATAAGGATGTTTTTGGCATTTGCTAGCTTTAAAAACTTTAAATTGTTTTAAATGGATGTTAAAAGTGCCTTTTTAAATGGTTTTATAGATGAGGAAGTATATGTTGAGCAACCCCCCTGTTTTATAGATCATGTTTTTCCTAATCATGTTTACCGGGTTTAAAAAGCTTTATATGGGTTGAAACAAGCTCCTAAAGTTTGGTATGCTCACCTCTCTAGTTTTCTTATGGAAAATGGTTTTTCAAAAGGAACAATTGATAACACTCTTTTCGTGAGAAAAAGGAAAAATGATTTTATTTTAGTTCAAATATATGTTGATGATATCATTTTCGGTGCTACTAATGAATCTTTGTGCAAAGAATTTTCTAAAGTTATACAAGATCATTTTGAGATGAGTATGATGGGGTAGCTTACATTCTTTCTCGGGCTTCAAGTTAAGCAAACTAAGGATGGGATATTCATTTCTCAAAGCAAGTATGCTAAGGAATTGGTAAAGAAATTCAATTTGGAGAATTCTAAGCATGCGCCTACTCCCATGAGTACAAATGTCAAGCTTGATGCGGATGAGAGTGGAGAAGATATGGACCAAAAACTATACCGATGTATGATAGGTAGTCTTCTTTATCTCACCGCTAGTAGACCCGATATCATGTTTAGTATGTGTGCATGTGCACGTTTTCAAGCTTCTCCTAAAGCATCTCATTTAATTGCGGTTAAAAGGATCATTAAGTATGTTAATGGATCTTTTAATCTTTGTTTATTTTATCTAAAGAGCACCTCTTTTGATTTATATGGTTTTTGTGATGCCGACTTTGCCGGATGTAAGGTGGATCGCAAGAATACGAGTGGAACATGACAATTCTTAGGAAATTCACTTGTTTCTTGGGCTTCCAAGAAATAAAATTGTGTTGCATTGTCCACTACGAAAGCGGAATATATTGCCGCTGGCTTATGTTGTGCTCAAGTTTTATGGATGAAACAAAGCTTGGTTGACTATGATTTGAATTTTTAAAATATAAAAATCTTTTGTGATAACACTAGTGCTATTAACATTTCCAAAAATTTGGTTTTGTATTCTAGAACCAAGCATATTGATGTGCGCCATTATTTCTTACACGATCATGTAGAGAGACAAGATGTATCCCTAGTGTTTGTTGACACGAAATCTCAATTAGCGGATATATTTACTAAGCCTCTTGGTGAGGATGACTTTTGTCGCATAAGAAATGGCTTGGACTTATGCAATATGTGATAGTTCTATTTGCATGCTTGTTTAGTTGCATTTTGCATGCATTTCTCTTTCCCCGTTTTTGATGGTGACAAAAGGGGAGAGCAATCTCCTCATTTGTTGCATATATTTAGGGGGAGCTCATAGATAGGGAGAACACCTATCTATAAGATATATTTATTTTTACTCTTATATAATGGTTGGTTGTCATCATCAAAAAGGGGGAGATTGTTAGCCCTTATGTTTTGATGATGTTTGACAACCACCATTATCGGTACTAATGGATTATTGAGTGAAAATATAGTGAATTCATATATCAAGCTTGTTAGTGCCACAAATAGAGGATTGGATGGAATATACGCTATAACGAGGAGGCATAGTGATGAAGTAACGTTATTTCAAGAACACCAAATTCAATTAGAAGCTTCATCCAACTCAAGCTATATCAAGACTCAAGAATTGTATTCTCGTGAGGATATTAGCTAGGTTTTATTTTCTCTCTAGTGCTAGAATGTAGGTAAATAGTTTAGATTTCATCTAAAGCCATTGGGATATCAACACACACATTTTCATACATATAGTTTTGAACGTATTTCACAAAATACTACTTTTCACAAATATGAGGACCTATTTGCAAAATTCCTTTTCCAAATAATTTGTTTTAGTGTTAAAAACATTTTACAAAGTTTTACAATTTTCAGAAGTCAAATGAATATTTTATAAATATTTTAAATGAGTCAAAAAAATTATGATTTGGATGTATCAGATTGTGGTCGACCACCACGGTCGACCGCACCTGGTTTCATTCGTCAGTGGGCAACAGAAACTTTCACGGTCGACCGCCGCGGTTAACCGTGAGCTAAAAATTTCCCATGGTCGACCGCCACGGCCGACCGCGAAAGTCTCTGGACTTTTGGTGAGTTTCTGAGGTACCTCACGGTCGACCGCGAAAAAGTCACGGTCGACCGCCGCATGTTTTAAACGGTCATATGGTACAAATCTTCAGCGCCGATTCCACACAATCTCAGCGCTGTTCTGTTTTCATGTTTTAGGGGATTGGGTATGGGTTTCAAACAGCTGTGATTTTCTATTTAAACCTATCTTCTTCTTCTTCCTCATTGTCCTAGCTCTTTCAAAATCTTTCAGAGAACGTTTTTACAAAGCTGAAATTTTAAACCTATTTTCTTTCTGAGTTTCTTTGTTTCACATCCCAGCTTCAGTGTTATCTTCTCTTTGCCATAGGGACATTGTAAAGAGAGGGTTCTTACACTATTTCTACTATTTTGAGAGCTTGATCTTGTGTAGATCAATTATGTGGGAGTGTGATCTAGTGAGATCAACTGTGTAGTGTGAGATCGTGTAAGGATCACTGTGTAGAAGAAGTTTCGGCTTCCAAACCGGGTTCTGTAGTGGATTTCTCCTCGAGAGTGGGGAGCGGGGACGTAGGTTAGCAGACCGAACCTCGTTAACACATCGCGCATCACAGGATAACGATTCCTTACTCTATCTCCTCTATATTGATTGTCTTTGGATATTGTGTTTCGCTTATCTTAATTTTATTGCACAATTATAGCCTTGTGACCCTAATCACCCCCCCCCCCCTCTAGGGTCTAACAGGGAGCTTTAAATCATCGGCGACGAGTCTCTTCCAGTGGTGCTGCCTCCAACTCGAAGATCTCGGCTTGGAGGGCCGTTGAGTGAGCCTTTCGAATACCAAGGGCCTCACCGCTCCCACACACTAGCAGTCAATGAGTACTGCCTAAATGAGTCTCTCACAGTGACATTGTAGACTCACCTCTTGCATGGTGCGTTTGTGAGTTAGGTACCCTTGGAGATCTTCCGCGAGTGGTTGGTGACAACCCCCAGGGCTAGATGGTTCAGTTAGGTGACTGTACGATCGGGGTTTAGATGAACCCCCTTGCGCACCCCGTGAGGGATTAAGTGTTGGAGTTGGCGGATTCGCCTTGACAGGCGAGTCGCCGCGCTAGGGCGGGTTTACGCCTGTTGGCGGACTTCGACCACTCGCTCATGTGGGGGAACATAGGATGTCTCGCTTACTGATTTGCCTTTATTGTGAAGGCTTGTTTGGTCGTGACATCTATCTGTCTAGCGGACTTGGACGTGGCTCGCTTGATGTTGGCGGTCCGTCTGCTTGAGCAGACTCGCCTGAGTTGGGCAGTCTGTTTGCTTCAGGGATGTGACCTGAGAAGCAAAATCTGCCTGTTTTGGCGAGCCCGTCTGGAGTGTTGGATTCGACAGAATGGGAGATGTTGTAGTCAGGGTGAATCCTGCTGAACGTGGGAGTTCACCTGGTTTGGTGATCTCTTCAGCCTTGGAAGGGCTGAGTCTCCGTCTCGCGTCTTTCAGACCTAAATAATAGTTCAGACCGTCATACAAGGCGAAGGTCTGAGCCTTCTGCCGGGCGAGGAGCTGTCGTCACCGTTGCCGGGCTCTTCTGGAGAGAGGAGCGTCTGGGCGGATCATGTCGGCCTGGTCCGTGCAAAGGCGAACCTCCATTTTCTCTTGGGCGGAGGTTTGCGAGGGTTGTTGTGTGACCCATTTGGCAATATTTCACCCAGTGTTCCCAGCCTTCAGTTTGGACATGATCAATTTTTGGGAAGTTTGACCCCCTACCATGACTCGGATGGGGTCCTCGAGCGTGATGGCTTTGACCATTGACGAAACCCATACAATCACTCACACTCTCTCTCGATTACAGATGAAGAGAAGATTAATTCAGCTTCTCTTTGTTTAACGTGGGTTCTAGGTGGCGAAAGAATGCTTCTCCTGATGCTTGAGTCGAGCTAGCCTCCCATTGACGATCAGACCAAGATCGCAAGAGCTTCTGACGTAATCGTCGGTTACGTGCAGAAACTTTAAACTCTGATGCTTCTCTAAGTCCAAGCTTGAAATTCTCTAATTCAAAGTAATCAACCCCACCTTTTTCTCTGTAGCCATCTGTGGCTATTTATAGGATTTGAGCATGTAACCGACGTGCTACAATAGTGGAGTCGTGGGCGTAACTGATGCGCTAAAATTGTAAAGTCATGACGTAACTGACTCCTTGAATTTAGTCCACGTGGCTGACTGGGTCTTCATGACCGTTACAGCCTAATTTAATGCGGGTGACGAACTTCACTGCATTGGCGAACCTCGTCTTTGTGTCGAGCCTCGCTGCTTGTCAAGCCTCGTGAGCTTCGTCTTCACTGACGAACTTCATCTCCAATGATGAACTCCGAACCTCGCATCCAATGACGAGATTCATCTTTGACAGCTAGAGTCCAACTCGTGTCCAATGACGAGCTTCAAACCCCGTATCCATTAGTGAACTTCGAATCTCGTATCCAATGACGAGCTTCAAGTCTCGTATTCACTAGCAAACCTCGAACTTCGTATCCAATGACGAGCTCCGAGTCTCATAGATCTGTTTCATTCAATAATGAACTTTATCTTTCGATGTTGAGTTCTGCTGCATGGCGACTCTCATTCTCGAGGTTGATCTTTTCTAAACAACGAACCTAGTTTCTGATTGAAAAGGGGTTCATTTCCCTAACCCTTCTTTTCATCTTTTGAATTTTGGTATTTTTTAATGCCTACAACAGGAATCTCGTAGAATTGAGCTACCACTATTTCTGTTGAGGAAACAGCTTCTTCCACTGTGGTCGCCATCTTCTGTAGGTGTAAATTTTGATCTCCTAAAATAGGGATTTTATTTGTATTATTAAGAATAGCTTATTACAAACTAATGAATCGAAAATTACAACAGAAACGGAGGGAATGCCCTCCTTGTTTAATGTGGGGACTTTTGGTAGCGATAGGATGCCTCGCTCAATTCTCGCACTGAGTCTACTTCCCTTGGACGATTCGACCGAGGTTACTGGTGAGCTTCAGTACGCAGTAGAAGCTCATGCTGGTTGAGTCTGAGTTTCCTGATTTCCAAACGGTGATCGGAGCCGAGAACCGAGAGTTAATGATTCGGTTAACTGATTGAATTGGTTAAATGAATTCTGAACGAATTGCTTTTTAATTGTTCTTCTGAACTTTTCAATCTCAAACGTCTTTCCTGTTGCCAGGAGAGGTTCTTAAATAGAGGAAAGACGGCGTGGTCACTCCCTTGGATCATGGTATATGACCATCTACTGCTGGGAGATACCATACTTCTCACTTGTACTGTTAGAGGCTGTTTTAGGGGCTCGGAGCACTGTACCCTCTCTCTTTCACATCGCGGGAGCGGGAAGGCCCATCCCTGTATGTGACATTGCGGCTGCCAGATGTCCCGATGAGTTTGGCGAGCTTGCCAACCACCGGGCTTGACTCATGTAGGCAAGTCAAGTATGCAGGCGAGTCTCGCGAACTCAACTCGTGCAGGCGAGGCGAGCATGCGGGTGAGTCTAGCGACACAGTGGGTTTAACCAATCACTTGTACTGTGGATGAACACTTGATGGTCTTGGAGTACCTACGCTCTTTCCCTTTATGTCGTGGGAAGTGGGAAGGCTCATCACTATACGTGATGTTGCGGCTGCCTAGTACTCGAGCGAGTCTGACAAGTTTGTTGATTGCTTGGCAACTTGCTTGGTCGTTCAGGCGAACCTTGGCAGCTTGATCGAACTTAACTCGTGCAGGCGAGTTAAGTATACGGGAAGTATCCAACGACAGGAAAGATTTGACTAGCTATGAGTGGCTATTTGATGGGCTCGGAGTACTGTACTCCTTCCCTTTATGTCATGCAAAATGGGAAGGCCCATCACTGTAAGCGATACTGTAGCTGCTGGGTACTCAAGCGAGTCTGATAAGTCTGTCGATTGCTTGGCAACTTGCTTGTGTGCATAGGTGAATCCGACTCCTGATTCCCCAGGCAAATCAGACGTGCAGGCGAGATTTCGATCGCATGGCGGATCGCCCAGTTCAGCTGGTGAACTTCGTTCGTGAGTAGGCTAGACTAATACAGGCAAGATTCAGTCTCTCTGGAGGTTAAGGCAAATTTTACCCTCTACAATATCACTCTAGTAGATATCAGATGCAAAAAAGTGAGGGTACAAGCAGATATAACAAATATGAGATAACAAGGAAACATAATGTAAAGAAGAGATATCCAATAGTAACTATAAGTATGTACCAACAAACAATAAGAGAATACATCTGATAAACTGAAATAAGAATAATAAGTCTCTAACATATAAGAGTCAACTAAACAGTACATAGACACTCAGCCTCCAAAATGAAATACATCTCTAGAAGATTAAAACCATAAATAGTCTACTGTGGAGCATTATCTAACTACCTATAAAATGAAGTTAAATCATATTGAGTCTCCATCAACCTGCGGCTCTCCGAACTCCTGACCCACTGCCTAAAAAAGATGGGTGTTCGCGGGAAAATTTGTGCCTTTCTTCATTGATATCATTGCCATCTTAGTTAACAACTTTATACGTTACAAAGATCCGGTCTTTTTATAAGAGCCGGTTACAATGAAAATCAAAATACGAAAAAGAAAGATTACAATTTGTTTTCTTTTATGTCGAAGGAATCGCGAGCTCCTGTTTTGCGGTCACTCGCTTTTGTGGGTTCTTTGCCTGCGCCGGGGTTGTTTGCCGTGGACCACCGCTAGATCCAGATCCGGGCAGATCTACGCAGTATAACGGGTATTATTCCACCAAGGGAGATAATAGCCGGAGGGATTGTTTCACCAAGGAAACAACCGCTCAATCTCGAGATCTAAGAACCAAGCTTAGATCCGGAGTATAGAAACGTAGATCTCCCGATCCGGTCCTCTCGAACTCCTGCCTTATTTGGCGTTGTCGATCGCTGAGCACCAGATCCGGATGAGCAAGTCTTCG
>BQKN01057492.1:21900-57401 GCA_022839385.1 Asparagus kiusianus | reverse complement strand
TTTGAAGCTCTGATGGAAATGAAGCACTTAAATGCACATGCCGGAAGCCTATCATCCACTTGCATGCAAAATATGTAAATTGTTTTGTTTAATCACAACCTTACTTATTTCTCATTAATGAACAATATGAACTAGTTCTAATATTCATTTACATGAGCATGAGAATTGTAAATTACTAAAGCATGCAACTTATAATATCCGCTAACTGTATGTTGCCTTTCCTATTTCATACTGTTGCACTCATTGCTAGACTTTTATCTATATTTAAATTTTATGCTCAGACTTTGATGTTTCAGCACGATGGTGTGCAGAAATTCAGAGTATATTTGAAGAGAATAAGTGGTGTAGCTCAACACCAGAGTGGATTTCCTAATTCTCTATGTGGTCCTATAGAGCCGAACACAAAAGTTGGCTCAATGGGAAGACTCGATTTCCAAGCTCTTGCAGCCTCAGGTCAAATCCCCTCTTAAACCCTAGCTGCCCTGCATGCTGAACTTCTAGGCCATCCTTCAAACAGCTTAGTATTGCCATCAATGAACTCGCCACTTTTACAATCAAGGCAAGAGCCCAAGAGCATTCCTGCTGAACAGGAGGTTGCATTTGGTCAGCCTATTTTCAAATGCCAATCAAGCATATCCAAACAATTCTCAGCAAGCATTGCTGGTGAGCATGCGAACATTGGAGGGGTGAACTTGAACAACACTCAAAAAGGTAACATGATGGCGACACTTTTTGGCGAATTCCGAACTCAAATGCTAATGTTAGTCATGCAACTGGAGTGCCTGTGAATTTACCAAATTTGTGTTCTCAGAGCTCTGAGCTGAAGACAAGGAGACCATCTGAACAAGGGCAATTAAGGAATCTTGGCTTTGTTGGTAAAGGTATGTGCATACCCAGCCGATTTGTGGTGGATGAAATTGAGTCTCCTGCCAGTTATCAGTGTAGGAATACATGTATTGGTGATGATGGAGCTAGAGTGAAGCAAGAGCTTCATTCTGATTTCGCGGATAGTTCTCAAATTGGGACTCCGAGTCTTCCACATTTTTCTTCAAGTAACTTCACCGGTGTTCTGTGTACTATGGTTAATTTCTTGTACTCCATGTTAGATTATCCAAAGACTAGTATTTATTTTTTGGCACATTTGTGTTTTACTTTTTGTATGCTACAACTTGGTTATGTATCGGTTTAAACCTTTAAATGAAATATTTGTTTTTATGGTTATCATAATTGGAAGCTATTTCTAGTTTAACATCAAAGGTTTATAGGCACAACTGAACTGCTATAAGAAGTGGAAACAATTGCTGAAATACTATTAAAAGAAGAAAGACAGAATTCACTGAAACGCCATTGTAGTAACTCAAACGCTATCAAATGTAAAACAATAGCAGCGTTGAAATGCTATGAATGAAAACTAACTAATAGCGTTTTTCAACCGCTATGAAAGATATTTGTCATAGCAATATAGAAACGCTATTGAATACTCTTTTATAGCTACATAAAAACGCTATGGTTGGAAACTTTTTGATAGCGTTTGGGGAAACGCTATGTAAAGTCACAGACCTACTATAGCAGGTTCTGACACAGCGTGATTAAAACGCTATGAAATAATACCATAGCGTTTTTCGGCCGCTATGGTAGATTTCAGGTGTTGTAAAACGTTTGGACAATGAGAGAAAAGGAGGAGGGTAGGAGAGGAGAAGAGAAGAGGAGCGGTATGTATGTTGTCGATCTCTATTTCACAAGAAGAATATTCATATGCTTAAACATATATTAATTTGCAATCTACACAATGGCGTACTATTCTCTTGAGTAACCTGAAATTTTAACAAAAGAAACATGTTTGCATCTAAGAATTTTAAAATACGATCGAATCTAACTTTAATGTTTTATCTAGTTCGGTAAATGTTTACGGATCATCCATTTCAATGAGGATGTCAGTTTCGTCACTATTTCACCAAAAATACCAGGTCACATTCAGAATAATGTAAATATATACAACAGTCATTATTTTCCTGCTAAAATTATGAAACATCTCCTCTAGATGCATCAAAATTTGGACATAAGCGATATTTAGATGCAATGAAAAGAGCTTCACTAATGAAATAAAATCTACGCATTTCACACCCATTAGGCCGAACAAATTTGATCTTCATTGCTCCTGCACCCACCAACTTGCCTATCTACCCAATAAAGCTAGCTTGTGTCAGAATTTAGGGTACTGGGTAACCCTTTTGGTCAAAGGTGCTAAAATTGTGAGAATGTAATATGCATTTCCTTTAAGTTCAAGACGAGGGTTCAGCTGATGAACCATGTAACATCATATACTGCCCTCATGAGCTATAAAATTCCCTTTAGAAATTTTCAAGTCATCACCTCGTCCTCATTTTCTGGACTTCCTCGTGTATGGAATGGAAAAGAACTGTAGAGATGTATCTTTCACCAAAGCTTGGGAAAATAACCTGCAAACATATTTTTCATATTAAGCCAAAAATTGCAAGAAGAATGGAAAAAACAAATTTTTTTTTACCTGAAAAAGGAAGCCTTATGAAATATGAAGATCATGTCATATTAATGTCCCAAGGGGATTCCCAACCCAGATAGAGGAAGATTGCATAAGGTAGCTTACAGGAAACACAAATTTAGAATGGATACTGGTCTCAAATGAATCTTTACAGACTTGCAAATGAATCTCTATAAATAAGTCTTTATAGAGAACACATAGGATATCTTTGTTCCAAAGTAAACGGAGGAAGAGGAGAAAGTCCTCGTAAAAAGATTCACAAATAGATAATCAAACTATTGAATAAAGCCTTTGCTTGGTAGATCATATTCTGCATGGACATTTCCTTTTAGCATATCCAAATTTTCTTCTTTTAGACACTAGGAAATACTACAGACATAAGTTTTGCATCAAGCGTATTTATGCACCATTTACTTGCAACATCAATTTGTATAAAAGGCTCTAACTTGAGCATCCAAATTTACATTAACACTGGACATTGTTGCATATATCACAATGACAAAAATACAAGATAATTTTTTTTTCCTTGTTTCAGTTATTTCTATGGTTTCTGCTACATACATTTGACATGCTATCAGCTGTGTGGTCTTTTCCCCAGCTTTAACTGGTCATGTTGGACCATTATAAGAACATGGCTTTGAGAACCGCCTATCGCTAAAAAATTTACAAAATCCGTTCTCGGCTTCTTCCACCTTATATAAGTTTCTATAAATAGCAACTAAAAGCTCAGGAATCACTTGCATGCATTCCAATTTGCTACCTCACGCCTAACTGCATGAGTCTTTTGAAATTTTTTTTAATTTCTGAGACTTGCGATTTTCAAAAGTTTCAGCCTGATCATTGCTGTCCCTTTCTTGCAACTTTTGGAGAATTTTTTTGGCTTTAAAAATATTTTACACTACTTACTGGTGGTTTAATTGAGTGTGCACTACATTTCTGTAATTTAAATTTGGTGTATTTTAATCCAGGATATATACTTTTTATGTTATAACTTTATTATTTGCTGTTTCAATCAGTTGACTATCATTATTTTCTCATGTCACTCATAACATTATACAGGTTCTTCAGCCTTTTGGTGTTTATTTTTAACCCCAGATAACCTACTCAAAATTTCCCAGAAAAGAAAAAACAAAGGAAAAACCATGCACTTTGGGGTGTCTCACATAAACCCTCTAACTTTGAAGTTTTCTCACGACGTTACCCATTAATGGGGAAATGAAGAAATTTTCCCTTTTGAAAAGGGTCACTTTTAATAAGTTGAGAGACATTTTCATGGGGCTTGTGTACAACACCCCCGTCCCCCTAGCCAAGCCCCCAACACCCCCCCCCCCCCCCCCGCCCCCCCTGTCCCAACCCAAAAAAAACCTAACACAAAAAAAATAGGCTCAGAGGGGCCAAGTAAACATATTTATTTTTGCAGATTCTTTAGTTTTCTGTCTATTCTAGAGTCGTATTATGTGGGATTAGTGACTAAGCTACCTGATCTCTACTTTTCCAACAGATTTAATCATCCTGAAAATCAAGAGCAATATGCACGTGTACAAATTGGGATGTGATCCTAGTGCCACTTGAATTCATTTACACAATCAAGGATCTGGAGTATCAGCAAGCCTATGACAATAATAAGCTCAGAAACTCAACCAGAGGCAAACAAATTTTTGGAAATTGATATAGAAACATTCAACAGGTTCCTCAAGATCCATATTTAGTCATCAAGCATGTTGATGTTCAACATTTTGTGCAGGATTTCATATTAATTATTATACATGCTAATTTTGGACTTTTAGATAGTCCAACATAGCGCAAGGGAACTCAAGAGACATAACAGATTATAACATCAAGATGGTAAGTTCCGCTCAACAATTAATACATATATTATATATGTATGTAAACGATCTCAACTTGGCTAGGAAAAGTGATAATACTACAGTTAATGGGGTAAAGAGATCTAGAGGTAGGCCTAAAAGGACTTCGTGAGAAGCAATTAAGGCCATGTTTGCTTTTTATTCGTGGATTAGGGGTATTCTAACCTTCAAACTATAATCCTGGAATTTTATAATCCTAGGACTATTTTAATCTAGTCTAATGTTTGTTTCTATATTGACTAACATTCAGACTAACTTAAAATATTCAAGACTAGTGTTACTTTCAAAAAAAGTAGACCATTGGGACTAATATTATAAGTTTATAACCAACTTAACAATTTTGTCCTCCACTCAGCTAATACTGTTTTAAAGCGTCTTTAAGTAAAAATAAAAATAAAAAAATAAAAATAAAAAATAAAATTAAACTATAGACATATGATCAGAACTAGAAAATAGACATACTTCTCTATGCCTGTCAAAGGCAATAAACAAACTTCTACATTTAGCAAAACATAACCATAAAAAACTAGAAAATTCCAGCTAAACATGGGATTCTCTTAATAAAATATTAAATAGTACATGAATATTAAAAAAATTCATACATCAAGTGAAGGATAAAAAGATAGTATTAAAATGGTGATGAGCTTTTCGCCGCCTAAATTGAGAAATGGCGGAGAGACATTTTTTAGCTACCATCATTTGATTTGATAGGTGTTTGAGGGTAGTCCTTATTATAAGTTACATTTTTCTATTCGTTGCATAAATTTGTGCTGACACTTATTAAAATGTTGAACGTCTACATGAATTGAGAGGTGAAAAATTCACTAATTTGGTAAGACTTTCCATGTCGAAAATTATAACCCTTTCGACAAACTGCTATTGAGATGCTTCTTTTGGAATTGCCAAGTTCTTTGTTGCTCATCTCCAAAATTCACATAAAACAACATGTCAACGTATGCAATTTCATCATGAAGATTAAGCACAATGGGGATATTAGCATCAGCAATGTAGGTTTTTGATGCTTGCGAGTAAAGCAAATTTTTTTTAGAACAAAGAATGCATTAATCCATTTTTCTGCTCGCCGAGAAGAAAGCAGCAAGAAAAAGATATACCGGAAACAAGAAGCTTGATGAAACTAAACGAGAATGTAAGGATAATTTTGTCTCAAAAATGTAGTCCCTCTTGTTAAATAATACCAGATTTTAAATGTAGGGGTCTGGTAAGTTCAACATAGTCCCCTTGCTAGGGATTATTCCGCTTGTTAGGGATTACTTAGTCCCTCTTTGAAAGTAGTCCAAACCAGATAACAAAACAAACAGGGGATAAAATGGTGGGTCCGGACTATATTAAAATAGTAGTTGAACTATAGTAGCCTTAAGCAAATAACTAGTTTTGTGTATCTCATAACAATATTATTTGCAAATAGAATTTGTGTTTGTGGGATTTCGGTAAATTTTATAAAATTCTTTTTTTGTTGTTGTCAATCTCTTAGCCAACTTGGGAGTTGGTGGCTTTCTGCCATTGGAAACAAGTGGGAGCAAGAGGGTCGTGTCTCCCTCGTCTCCTAAAAGACATTTTCATACTTTAATCTCAAGATATCCCTCTTCCAATTTCACCTCCTTATCTCATTTGAATTTCTCTACAGGCTGAGAAAAAAATGAAAATTAAATTAGTGAGATATAGCAAGAAAGAGAAGGGGAAGAAGTATATAGTAAAAATCTCATGCATACCAAGGTATAACTTCTCTCTCAATATTTGGCTTAGTTTGAAATCTCATGTTGTTAGGAAAAGTTATATAGGATCTTTACATGGTTTGTCAATTGATTTTGGTATTATTAAATGTCTGTGCTTAAAGGAAAAAAATCTTGGTGAGGATCTCGCCGCCGGATGCCCCTTGCCGGCGGTGGGTTACCACCACAATAAGATCACCTCTGATATGCACGAAAGGGGCAGATGTCCGGTTTCTGGGAGATAATGGAAAAAAAAGAAAGAAAGAAATGAATGTAAAAGAAAAAGAAAGAAGAAGAGGAGTCGGTACAGATAAAAAAAAGATGTTAAATAGAGGAAAATTTTTCCTTAAGGCCCTTGGATCACAAGAGTTTTATTAAGAACCCAATGTTACAAAAAGCGCTAGGCAAACTAGGTGTTTGAGCCAGCACCTAGTGCCTAGAGCCTAAGAGTACACCTAGCTGGTGCCTAGGCGTTTAGCTTTTTAAATTATTTAATTATAATAATTGAAAAAAAAAGTATTAAATTCATATAAATTTATAAAAAAGATATCAATCTTAGATCCATAACAAGTAATGCATACTTAAATACTAAATAGCTAAATAATAACTAACAAGGCTATAGAGAGCGTTAGGAAGCCTAGGCATTGGACCTGATACCTAGAGCATATGAGGTTTCCTTTTTTAACATTTTAATTATAATAATTGATAGTAAATATCAATGTTATAGAAAGGTTAGACGTCGGAATAGTGTCTTAACGGATTTCTTCCTTCATTTAAGTGGTGGTCGATAAGGTTTTGCTGAACATCGAAAGAGGTAGTGAAGTGTTCATATTTAGAGGTTAAAGGAGTTTAAAGAAGGTTGGAGCACGTAGAGACTGCAACATAAAAAATCACAATCAAAGCTTAAAGGTTACAGTACACATAAGCAGACAATGCTCCCCTAAACACTCACAAAACTTAGGTGGGCAGCCTAGGTACTACCCAAGTGTTAGTTAGGCAGTCTAGGTAGTGCCTAGGTTTAGGCGCACGCCTAGGTAGACTAAACGAAGGCTTTTTAAAATAGTGGAAGAACCCAATATAAAATAGAAAGATGTTGATTCTTTGAATTGGATAGTTAGTTTAACAACCTAAAGTTCATTGAATTATGAACATGACTTAGAAGTTGGGATCATAAATAGATGGGGAAATTTTTTTTATAGACCCCTGTTATTTACACTGCTGGCAACCAAATCCAACTCAGCAATGTAAGACAATGTTAGACTTGGAATATTATCTGTAGCCCCCTTTCATTACCACAATTTGTTAATTGTGTTAAAATTTTTTGTAAAGTGCTATAAAAATTATGATAAAATTTCAAAAATTAGCAATAATCTAGGTGAACCCTTTTTATGGGTCTTAAATATTAATTAACCCTATTTGGACCTAGATTATGGAGTAAATAGTAGAAGCTTATATTTATTAAGTTATTAACTGTTTGCGTCGAAAGTTGGTTTATTTATTGCTGAATCCATTACAATTGTTTATCAATTACAGATTCAAGATAGTGTATCTCTTTATAAGATCTCTCGTTACAACAAAAATCACAACTCTCTTCAAACACACGCAGAGGACGTTTATTCCCCGTTGCTTGCGTAGGATCTTTGCCTGTGTCGGGAACATGTTAGTCCGTGGACCGTCACGTATTAGATCCGGTTGACAGAATAAAAAATTAATGCTCTTACTTCACAAAGAAAACAATCACAGAATTGATAATCTCGACCAAGCGAGATTACGACTGTTCTCGAGATCAAAACCAAGTTTGATCTGGAGGAAAGGGGGATATGCCTCAGATCCCTCGAACTCTTCTTCTTTATGCTGAAGAACTTCGCCAAAATCTGCTAGCCTCTCTAAAATTCGTACTCCACTCTTCAATTTGACAGCACATTGCATCTGATTTTAGATCCTCTGCGTATAGGACCCTAGGCTTATATTTATAGGCTTCGATTGTAGCGTTTTAGGATAAAAATTAATGATTTGACCTTATCATCAGTTAACAACCGTTTAACCATGTTTAGGGTTAGTACAAAAGCAATTAGGAGGCTCTGAAATGAACAAATCCTGAGAAAACCCGTCAAAAAATGCGTTTTGCGCACTTCCGGGCGCGAGCCGCTAAATGGTGGCTCGGCCTTTTGCAAGCCACCAAATGGTGGCTTGACCTTGGCCGAGCCACTGGCCTTGGCCGAGTCGTTTTCGACGCGACTCGACCGCCAGGGGCTTTTCCTGTTTGTTCATGTTCCATCGTTACGCGTATTTCGTTGTTTCGCTGACTTGTACGCTTCACCGATTCACTTCATGTTTTCGTTAACTTGGAGGCGGCTGACGAGTGTGCGGGCCACTTAGAGGTGGCTGATGAACACACGGGCCACTTGGAGTCGTTGTGATCTGAAATTCCAGCTTCCTTGGATGCTGGAAGAGCGTTTCAAGGGGAAGCTTCAGCAACAACTAGGCAAGAGTCACCCCGAACCTTCTTTGATGTCGATATCTTCCTATACTTGCGGGACGAGAAAGATCTGAGGATGAGGAGAGGTATTCCTCAAACTTGGCCTGACCGAACTCGTACTTGATCTCTTCTTTAACCGGGAACTTGATCCTTGATTGCGATACGATAGCCTCAGCAGAGAGGCTGTTGGCTCCCACTATGGTCGCCAGCGTATTTGCGTCGAAAGTTGGTTTATTCATTACTGAATCCATTACAATTGTTTATCAATTACAGATTCAAGATAGTGTATCTCTTTATAAGATCTCTCGTTACAACGAAAATAAAACGAAAATCACTAACTCTCTTCAAACACACGCAGAGGACGTTTATTACCCGTTGCTTGCGTGGGATCTTTGCCTATGTCAGGAACATGTTAGTCCGTGAACCGTCGCGTATTAGATCCAGTTGACAGAATAAAAAATTAATGCTCTTGCTTCACAAAGAAAACAATCGCAGAATTGATAATCTCAACCAAGCAAGATTACGACTCTTCGCGAGATCAAAACCAAGTTTGATCCGAAGGAAAGGGGGATATGCCTCAGATCTCTCAAACTCTCCTTCTTTATGCTGAAAAACTTCGTCAAGATCTGCTAGCCTCTCTGAAATTCGTGCTTCACTCTTGAATTTAACAGCACCTCACCTCCAATTTTAGATTCTCTGCGTATAGAGCCTTAGGTTTATATTTATAGGCTTCGGTTATAGCTTTTTAGAAATAGAAATTGATGATTTGACCTTATCCTCAGTTAACCGTTTAACCATGTTTAGGGTTAGTATAAAAGCAGTTAGGAGGCTCTAAAACGAACAAATCCTGAGAAAACCCGACAAAAAACGCGTTTTGGGCACTTCCGGGCGCGAGCAGCCAAATGGTGGCTCAGTCTTGTGCGAGCCACGAAATGGTGGCTCGGCATTGGCCGATTCGTTTTCGACGCGACTCGACCGTCAGGGGTTTTTTCGGTTTGTTCATGTTCCATCGTTATGCTTATTTCGTCGTTTCGCTGACTTGTACGCTTCACCAATTCGCTTAATGCGTTTCGTTAACTTGGAGGCGGCTAATGAGTGCGCGGCCCCTTAGAGCTGGCTGATGAGCGCGGAGACAACTTGGAGGTGGCCGGTAAGCGCGCGGGCCACTTGGAGCTGACCGGTGAACGCGCGGGCCATTTGCTTTGTTGTTCCAGTAGTTTGTTGATATGTCACCAACGGTTCACCGATTCGCTTCATGTGCTTGTCGATGTCAGATAATCCTCTTTGACTCGAATAATGACATTCATCGTCTTCTCTCCATCTTGAACTACGTACAGGAACCTATAAGCAATTTTTAACACCTACATTAACCTTATAATTTTATACTTTAGGATCTGGTTAATATCAAAGGGGATCAAATTTTGAGACATTCATATCCGCTAGAGGGGAGTTCATTTCTCACTAGTATTTTTATAGTATAAATTACATGAGTATTATATATCTGAATGATCTTATGCTCGAAAAAATAACTATTCTATCATTTATTATACATATTAATTTGAGCTTTTCTGTTGTGACCTAACCAATAGTATGATTTTGATAGCAATGAAATATTAAAAGTAAATTTGATTTCATATAAAATATGATAAATTATTTTGGTTCTGTGCAATCTCAAATAATTGTGAATATTGCTTCATTTGAAAGCTATTGAAAAAAAAGAAGTATTTGAATGTGTTTCAATAGTTAACGGATTCAAGGATTTTTTGTGACTTGGTATCTAATACAAATAGATATAGTGAATTCCGTAAACTGTTTTAACTGAGATGATCTAATACAAATAGATATAGTCAATTCCGTAAACTGTTTTAACTGAGATGATGAGTTTTACGCTCGTCCACTTAATTCGAAAGTGTTTAACAATTCTTATAAGTGATATGTTTCTGATTTGACAAGTGATTCTCGATAATTTTAAAAAATTCTGAAAGTCTACTACATAGTGTTTTGTCTGTGCCTGCTATATGGTAAATGTACCTTTATTTGGCCCTTCTGTATTTGGTTTTCTGAAATCTATTTTGGCCCTTTTGGACAATTCTTATCTTGCCAACAACTTATGGCAGGGTTAGATGCATTCTATTCCTGGAAATTATCTATTCCATCGTGCTACCTATCCGAGTCGTGTTGATAAACGCAGTAGTTCTGCGTTTGAGTTAGTTCATTCTGATGTTTGGGGTCCTTGTCGTATACCTTCCGTTAAGGATTACAAGTATTTCC
The DNA here is from genome assembly GCA_022839385.1 of Asparagus kiusianus. Taxonomy (NCBI): domain Eukaryota; kingdom Viridiplantae; phylum Streptophyta; class Magnoliopsida; order Asparagales; family Asparagaceae; genus Asparagus; species Asparagus kiusianus. The sequence continues at coordinate 46,535 of BQKN01057492.1, read as the reverse complement.
TTATCTTTATTGATGATTTCTCTCGCATGACTTGGCTATATCTACTAAAAGAGAGATCTGAGGTTTCGACTTTTTTTGAAATCTTTTACAACGAAATCAAAAATCAATTTTCCACCTCTATTCGTATCCTATGTATCGATAATGCGTTGGAATACATAAAAAATGACATTTCTCGCTTTTGTACAAATATTGGTATTATCCATCAAACTTCATGTTTTCACACTTCACAACAAAATAAAATTACTGAGAGGAAGCATAGACACATTTTAGATGTTGCTCGAACCCTGATGATACATATGAATGTTCCAAAATATTTGTGGTCTGATGTTGTTCTTAGTGCATGTTTCCTGATCAATAGGATGCCCTCTCCTATTCTTAATGGTAAAATACCATTCACCTGTATTTATCCTGACAAAACATTTTCATGTGGTTCCTCGTGTTTTTGGCTGTACTTGTTTTGTTCAGAATTTGTCTCCAGGACTGGATAAACTGTCTCCACGATCTATTAAGTGTGTCTTTGTGGGCTACTCGCGAACTCAAAAAGGTTATCGGTGTTATAACTCATCCACTAGGAGATATTTTGTCTGTAGATGTAACTTTTTTTAAGTCGGTTCCATACTTCTCCTTGACTGGTTCACTCTCAACTGTCAATCCGTCTATGCCTCTTTCGTCTATTGCTCCTACTACTGTTCCATTACCTGCTTCCGTTCCTTCTGCTGATGGGTCTTCTCCAGGACTACAAAATGTCTCCACTGTGCCATCTGCACCACTACCACTACTAACGTATTATCGTCAATCATCCAAAAGTTCTGACCCTCTCTGCTCCAGCCGAACAATCATCTCCCGTTACAGGCATGTCTCCTAATATTTCTATTTTCTCTGATCTGGATATTCTAATTGCTCATCGAAAAGGTAAACGGTCTTGTGTTAATCATCCTATATCTGATTTCGTTTCTTATTACCGTCTTACTCCCTCTTCTCGTCAGTTTGCTTTGTCCTTGTCCTCTATATCTCTACCCAGGTCATATGAGGAGGTCGTGTTAGTTCCTGTTTGGAAACAGGCCATGGATGAGGAGATGGATGCCCTTGTTTCTAGAAGGATTTAGGATCTTGTATCTAATCCAACGGGCGCTACTGTCGTTGGCTGTCGGTGGGTTTGCACCTTAAAGTATCGCACGGATGGTCGATTGATCGTTATAAAACTCGTCTTGTTGTGAAGGGGTATACTCAAACATATGGGGTCGACTATCTTGAGACATTCTCTCCCGTAGCCAGTCTCAATTCCATTCGCATACTTTTTTCTATGGCTATTAATCTAGACTGGATAATGTTTCAGCTGGATGTTAAAAATATCTTTTTGTACGGTGACTTGCAGGAGAAAGTCTATATAGAGCAACCTCCAGTGTATGTTGCTCAGGGGGAGAATACTGTCTACAAGCTTAAAAAGACGATTTATGGTCTCAAACAGAGTCCACGAGCATGGTTTGAGAAATTTAGTACAGCTATATCTGGTGTCAGTTTCAAACGATGTCAATCTGATCACTCCATATTTATCCAGCGCACTACAACTGGTCTGGTGATTCTGACAGTATATGTTGATGATATCCTGCTAACTGGGAGTGACCTTGCTGCCTTAGCTGAGACTAAAGAGTACCTTTCACGTCACTTTGTGACCAAAGATATGGAAAAACCCAAATACTTTCTTGGGATTGAGATTGCATATCAAAAGGACCGTTTGCTTCTATCTCAAAGAAAATATGTATTGGACTTATTAGAAGAAATTGGCTTTTTAGGGTGTAAGCCAGCAAACACTCCCATGGAGGTGAATGTGGATTTGTGGCGTGATAATAGTCCTCTCCTAGATGATACAGGTCGATATAGGAGATTGATTAGCAAGTTGATTTATCTTACTGTGACTAGACCTGATATTACCTTTGCAGTGAGAGTATTGGGCAGGTTTATGCATAAACCTAGAGACGTTCATTAGACTGCTGCTCTGAGGATTTTAGCTTATGTCAAAAGCTATCCTGGAAAAGAATTATTGTATAAGAAGCATGAACATTTACACATATCTGCCTTTTCTGATGCTGGGTATGCGGGAGACATAGGAGATAGGAAGTCTACTTCTGGATTTTACACATTTATTGGAGAAAATCTTATTATTTGGAGGAGCAAGAAACAAGATGTTGTTTCTTGATCTAATGCAGAGGCAAAATACAGGGCTATAGCTCACACTACATGTGAGATGATATGGTTGCAAAAGCTGTTGACAGAGCTTGATTTTACTTAGCCTGGTCCTATGCCTATGTATTGTGATAACCAGTCCGCTATCTATATTGTAAAAAATCCAGTATTTCATGAGAGAACTAAGCACATTGAAGTTGATTGTAACTTTGTTAGAGATGCTTCGGAAAGAAAGTGATCTCTCTTCAGTTCACTCCATCTTCAGAACAGTTAGCTGACATTCTCATTAAAGCTACATCTCCTAAGGTGTTTTCTATTTTATGTAACAAGCTGGGCACGGTTGATATATATGCTCCAGCTTGAGGGGGAGTATTAGAATTAGTATTTGGGTTATCGGGTCAGGGCTCGTTAACCCATTAGCCTATTACCCATATGTAACCCTATATAAACTCATGTTGATGAATAGAATAGAAACTCTCTCTGATTTTCTCACTTCAACACCAAGGTATAACTTCTTTCTCAATATTTTGCTTAGTTTGAAATCTCATGTTGTTAGGAAAAGTCGTAGAGGATCTCTAAATGGTTTGTGAATTCATTTTTTGTATTATTGAATGTTTGTTATTAGAGAGAAAATCCGCAGAATGCCCCTGGCCGACGGTGGATTACCACCACCATGAGATCACCTCTAGTAGCTGCAGAAGGGGCGGAGGTACGGTCTCTGGGAGATAACAGAAAAAAGAAAGAAAGAAAGAAAGAAACAAATGTAAAGTTAAAAGGAAGAAAAAGAAGATGAGTCAGTATAGAGAAAGAAGAAAGAAATGTCAATTAAGGGAAAATTTTCCCTAAGGCCCCTCGGTCACAAGAGTTTTATCAAGAACCAAAATGAAATAGAAATATGTTGATTCTTTGAATGGGAAAAGTTAGTTTAACACCCTATACTGAATTGTGAATAAGACCTGAAAGTTAGGACCATAAATAGGTTGGGAAAATTTATTATAGACCTTTGTTATTTACACTGCTTGCAACCAGATCCAACTCAACGATGTAAGACAATGTTGGACTTGGAATATTATCTATTAGCCCCCTTTGTTTGCCAAAATTTGTTAATAGTATCAAAAAATTGTACAGAAGTGTTATAAAAATTATGATAAAATTTCTAAAATTAGCAATAATCTAGGTGAACCCTTTCTATGGGTGAACACTTTTTATGGGCCTTAAATATTATTTAACCTTATTTGGACCTAGATTATGGAGTGATTAGTATTAGCTTATATTAAGGTATTAACCTTATAATTTTATTTTATAGGATCTAGTTGATATCAAGGGGGTTCAAATTTTGGGAAATTCGTATCTGCTAGAGGTGAGTTCGTTAATCACTAGTATTTTTGTAGTATAAATTGCATAAATATTATATATCTGAATGATCTTGCGCTCAAAAAATAATTATTCTATTATTTACGATGCATATTAATTCGAGCTTTTCTATTATGGCCTAACCAATACTATGATTTTGATTTGTATGAAATAATAAAAGTAATTTGATTTCATATAAAATATGATAAATGATTTTGGTTCTCATGCGATCTTAAATAAATGTGAATATTACTCTATTTGAAAGCTATTGAAGAAAAGAGTATTTTGAATGTGTTCCAATAGTTAACGGATTCAAGGATTTTTTCATGACTTGGTATCTGATACAAATAGATAAAGTGAATTCCGTAAACTATTTTAACTAAGATGACAAGTTTACTCTTGTCCAGTTGATTTAGAAGTGTTTAACAATTCGGATAAATGATGTGTTTCTGATTTAGCAAGTGATTTTTTATGTATCCAAAACCCTTAGAAAGTTCACTATGAAGTTTCTGTCTGTGGCTGACATATGGTGAATACACCTTCATTTGGCCCTTCTATATTTGGCCCTTCTAAAATCTATTCTAGCCCTATTGGGCAATTCTAATTTGGCAGGTAACCTATGACAGTTTTAGGTGCATTCTATTCCCGGTAATTATCTATATTGTGATGCGTTTTATGTATTCTCATGCTACTAGGCTATAATATCCGTGACCTTAGTGTAACCTATGAGGTGATTCTTGCAACTATGTGAATAATTCATCGAGAATTTGAGATGCAACTTTTGATTGTGAGTTTGAGAATATAGTAATCTTTGGTTTTGCAAAAGTTGTGTAGTCCGTTTTCTTTCTCATTATTTATCTTGATTGCAAAAAGTCTAATTCAGGAATGTATGATAGTGAATTCGGTTTACATATAAGAAAGAGTTTTAAATTATTGCACTCTTTCCTGAAATACCAATAATATATTCTTTTATGCAATATTTTGTCCTCTCAGAATTTCAGGTGCAAAACCTATAATTCAATATTTTTGAGAATTACTATTTTATTAGATATATAGGAACTTTAGTGGGAAATGTTCTCACTGAGCTTTAGTTCACCCTATTGTTTTAATTTTTTTCAAATATGACGTAGCTTCGCATATAAACTAGATTTTTTTGTTGTGGCATGTTGCTAGGAGGCGTTAATATGGGAAAGCCTCTCTTTTGTGTTATGTATAGCCGAACAACGTACTTTGGTTCTGTGAAATGCTTATAACGGTGAGCTATCAAGTTGTACGTACTAATTATATATATAGTTTGCTATGAACTTCTACCGTCAACAGATGGTTTATACACTTGGAGAAAAGTTATGTGATATGAAGTGTTAGGATTGACACGTGCATGATACTTGTCTTATGCATGGGTCAATGTTGTCGCGTGCCCCTATTTATAAAGTTTTGTTCTATGTTACCCGGGTACTTCTATAATGAAGCCGTACCCGTACCGGACACGTACCCGACACTTTCCTGTACCCAAACTTCATGGACACTTCTTGAATATATGCATGCATTTATTACAATTATGTACTCTATTATACGATATATGTGTTAATTAAAAACACTTGTCAAAGACTTCCTGAGCGTAGAGCTTACACTTCACATCCGTCTTTTGAAACTAATGAGATACGGGTCGGGTTCGTTTCAGTCCATACCCAAGTTCAAAACTATATAGTTAATGGGTCGTTTAGATATCTAAGTAATTTACAATTCACAATAATCAATATGATAAAAAAAACTCAAAAATATAATCGGGATTTTAATTCTAATGACACATGAAGCGGGAAAATTTTATTCCATGTACATTATTAATTCAATATATATATGTAGCCGTGTCCCCATACCCTACAATTTACAATTTTACCGTGTCCCCTATCCGTACCCGCACCCATACCAGTACCCGTGCCCGTTTCTATGCAACTTAGGATCTGTAGTTGTTTTGGGGCGTGACATGAACTATCAAAAAAACAAACATGCCCTAAGAAGGATATGATCGTGGTTAACTTAACTAAGGAACTAGCCAAAAATCGAAATGGAAAAATAGGGTTCACGTAACCGACCCCAAATATTGGGAATAAAGGCTTTGTTATTGGTGGTGTTGTATGTAAAAGATCTAAGAATCATTTTATTTATGGGTCAAAATCAATTTTCTCAATAATGATTGATTGGCTATCTAGGTATCTTGAAGTACAGTAACGTTTGCATATTTTCGTACAATGTACAGCTGTTACTCCGTGTCAGACTTTTTGAAACTTCCCATGTCAGACACCACCATTAAACACATCCTTGAATTGATACCTACTATTTCTAGAAATGCAATTCAAACACACTTCAGACACCTGCTATGTCCAGAAATGTGATTAATATTTCATTCCCTAAAAGAGAACCAGGAAAGTGAGTATCATTTCTTAAAGCACGTTCCACATAAAAGAACCTACCGCAACTGTTTCTCTAGTAAGTAATTCTGACAGCAAAATAGAGTTGCAATAACTAACCAAGTCATGACCAGACCAGGTCTCAAAACAACTGATAAGAGTTGTCTCTGCCATAGCTAACCAATTCAATAAGATGAAGCGCCAGAAGCACGAAGTAACCATGGGTGAGCTTAAATGCCTCCATATGCAATCTCTAAACCATGATTTATTACACAGCTATTTAATTTAATTCCAGAAAAAGTTTTAAAATTCTTGTAATATAAACTGAGGTTCTAGTTCCTATGAAGTGTCCCTATAGTTGGCCCCCAAACAAAATCACATTTCAGACATCTATTGTATCAAGATATGTGATTAATTGTCCCTTCCAAACAAGATGACCAAGAGAGTAGGTTTCTTAGAAATGTCTTTGCCATAATTAACCAAGTCGACCATGTCTCGAAACATCTGATAAGATGCCTACAAGCATTGGATTTAGTGTTATGTGGTCAAGTTAAACAACAATTTTGATATACAAGTCCAAGGAAAGATCCCGCACTGTGGCTGTGGGACACCATTGTGCTTTTAGCAAATGGTTCGTCTAGAGATATCTATGTGGCCAGTAGTAACAGAGAATCACTGAAGTGGTCTTTAATGAAAGCTAAATAATCCCATGACAATGTAATTGGTGATTGCGAACAAAGATACCATGGTTGGGCGCATTTGTTTCATGAGACAGACTCACAAAGTCAAGAAGACAAAATCCTAATGACAATTTAAGCAGGCAAGAAAGAAGGAAACAGCCACTTGCACTGCAAATATAAGGAGTATAAGGAAACTGGGTTGACTTCAGTTCACATTTACTATAATACATGGGTTGGCAGTATTATGTTTAGATGCGTAATCTCAAACCAGGTGATTCACATGTTTTCCCATGATAGCTGGCTATGTGTGCTAACCTGAAGCTGGGAAACTATAATATAACTAATAATAGCTACTAGTTTGCTTCTTCTGGTAAACGAAAGAGATTCATTTCCCATAAGGTTTTGCCATGCATTCATACATTGGATACAGCTTCTAGTTGAAACATTTGGAAGGTTCTCAATGACATGTTTTTTCATGGTTTCTATTTTGGAGTTGAACTGCGTTCGGCTTTGTGCACATTTGCACATGTTCATATGTGACTTTGATAGTGTGCATGCATGTGTGTCTGAGTGCCTGGACCTGAATGGGCTTTCAGAAATCAATTTAAGCTCTATTATTGTACAGTCATCAAAAAGTCATTATTCTCCTGATAGCACATTAAAAAATAGTAAGAGTCCAAAACGACATTTTCTTTTTACCTGATAATTTAATCTACATAAATACACGGGACTTGCTAAAAAAACAGGTGGTTTCCATGTGTTATTTGCATTGTCAGAAGTTTAGTGCTCAATAAGCAGACCAACAATATCAAGATTAATCATCATCTTTCTGGTCTTATTATCTTGTAAATGAGGCTGTTTTTATAACTACATGACATGTCATACTGTTTGTATAACCCATGAAAAATTGAATTTCACTTAGTCTTCAGATCCCAGACTTATGCTTTAGATAATGATTTTATTTGTTTATTGCACGCGGAAAGAGAATAAAACCACTTCATGATGCTTCTTGACAGTCGACCTTCGAGCAAGCCATCTTCATGATGAGGGAGAAAGGATTCTTAAACATAAAATAATTGAAAATTCACCAATATGATACATGCATCATTTATGACAAAATAGTAAAAGTCCTATACAGACAAGTCAATTGTAAGAGCAAAGTCAATCATATGTTAACAATGTATCTCAAGCAAACTTAACACAGCCTTTTAACATAGACCTTTTAGCCACAAGAAAATCCTCCAGCATAAACTTTGATTTGATTTGAAAAACATTAAATGGAAATAATTTCCAGCTATCAATGATGAGATTGAATCTGAAACATCTTGAAGCTTGTTGCTATGTAAACAATTCAAAATAGCACTTTACCCAGAAGCTTAAGCTAATAGATTATCGACAAAAGTAATATATATCAAGCTTAACCTCTCTGGCTAGATAGAGTCTAAGGACACTTAAACAACCACCCTCCAAAACATCAGAAGTGAGTCTAGAATAATGGGAAGATGTTAGGAATTTATACATGGAATTAAATCATAATTGAGGTAGAATTACCAATGATAAGTCAGCCCCCAATGTGGAGAAGTAAATACTGATTATTATTTTTACGTAATTAAAGAATCTGTTAGATTTAGTGAAAGAAGCAACTTAAGATAAATTCAGAAGAAAATGCTGCTTACTGCTATCAACTTTCCAGCATTTTCAAGCCTTCTTGCCACATGGATTGCAGCTGCAGCAGCAGCCCCCGAAGAAATACCCACCTGGAAAACAACAATATCTTAGTTTAAAAAATTCAACAACACTTAAATGTTTATAATCAGAGATGGATAAGGGTAGTCTTTACCTTGCAGAGAAAGAACAATAATTATTTGTATCCATGATTTAAGAAATAAATGTGCTTACCAGCAATCCTTCTTTAAGAGCCAATGCTCTTGCTACTTCAACAGCTTCAGCAGTGCTTATCTATGAGGTCAAGAATAGACAAATGTTGTCATTATATTTGTCTATTTTAATAGGAAGAAAAATTATACTTAAGGTGCAAAATAGTCAAGTGAAATTACATGCAACTTAAGGTGCAGAATAGTCAAGTGAAATTACATGCAATGTTTCAAAAAGCCTCCACCTAGTCCACTTAGACCTAGGCAATACCAAAGCCGCCCAATACCAAACCTGCCCGCCTAGCGCCTAGCGCCTAGCACCTAGGGGTACCTAGGTTGTTCACCTAGGTTTTGGAAGCGCCTTGGGGAGTGTAAGCTGCTTACGTGGACTACGTCCTTTAGGCCTTGATTATAGTTTCCTATGTTGCAATCTATACATTCTCCAACCTCCAAACTACTCCAGCCTCTAACTATGAACACCTCCTCTACGTCCTCCTAGGCTGCCTACCGCTTTCTGTAACATTGATTGTTACATGTAAGAAAATAAAGCGAGGAAAACTGTGCAGTAACAAAATTCAACAAAGTGCATCTCCTCCCAATTGTAGGTTAAGATAATAAACAATTTGCTTGCTCTACTACTCTTATAATAAGAAAGCATAAGTTGTAATAGCTAATTTGCTACAATAATAAAGGAAGAAGGAACTAGAGAAATGTAAATGGATTAACCTTTACAGGTTTTTTATCAGTAAAAGTAAATATTTATCAAGAAACAGACACTCAGCATCAATGCCCAGGTAACAAACCTAAGATGTCTGCTCAAGAAGTATAAACAGTGAAAAATGGAATTAGGAAAAGACACTAAATGGCTGAAATTCCATTTAGTTTCATTTTTAAATATGGAATAAATATGAGACACTAAATGGCTGAAATTCCTCTTACTTTCATTTTCAAATATGAAAAAGGGATCTGTGTGTCGCTAGAAAGTTGCCCTGTTTTTACTTAAATCTTCAAAAAAAGTTGATTGAAAACAATTATCTTCTCATTTGATAACCTGAATGATGAAAGTCACCAAAGAAAAATCCCACAACTTTGCGCTCCCTGAAAATTGCCATAAGGGCTACTGCTTACATCTTTTCTCTCATATCAAAATGGAGTATTGCGCAACTATGCTCTAGAGTCCTGTCATGATCTTTGCAGAAATATGACAAGGGTCTCCTTAAGCTTTTCTAGCTGGACAAAAATTGAACTATTGGATAATAATAGTGTACCAAGTTAAAAAAAGAACACTAAAGGTCCAATAACTCTCTCTCAAACTTCAACGCCTTGTGCATCCCTTTAATTCTGGATGCAGATCCAATGATTTCCATTTTAAAGCTGGAGTTTTGGTGAGTTTCAGGTGCCGCGCGGAGATGCCTAGACTTCCCACTCGACAAAAGTTCATAATACTTGCAAAGTTAGCCCTCCCTATAGTCCAGTCTCCAAGTTAACCTCAGCAAAGGGCAGACTTGTACTACAATTTTTTAAGTCTGTTCTGAAGGTTTCTACAATAACCAACTATACACCCTATCTTTGTGTTCATCATTCATCTTATGCAAAGTAGAACAGCCAAACATTAGCAATATCTTCTGTGTAGGTATCTAGCAATGAGAGTATCCCTTGGCAACAAGAATCAAGGTATCATACAATTTCTCACTCCCTAAGCTGTTCACAAAGGAAGTTGTTAACACAAGCAGGCAGTAAGAATCAACGAGTTTGAAGGTTGATCCATACACATACATACATAAATATTGTACTTAATAATTTACATGTGATCAATGTTGTTTTTTCATTCCCATGTTACGAGAAAATCACTTGAATTTGAACTAGATACCTAAACAACCCTTTAAAACCACACTTCTGAAACCGGGTATGGGTTGAAATGAGTCCGTCCTATGTCAAGCGAGCTGCAGAAAGTGGATATGAAGTGTAAGCTATACGTCCAAGATGTTTGGCAAGTGTTTTAACTAAAACATGTATTATATAACTGTATGCATATATACAAGGAGTGTCTGAGAAGTGTTGGTGTCGGACAGACGAACACGCATATGAGAGGTTTCACACACGGGGATGGGAGTCAAGATGAGCTGACATGATCGCGGTCTGTTTGGTACTAGTGTACAATCAAATCTAAAAGGGAAGTATGAACCATTATAATAATTTTTATGCTTCCCCTTCACTGGTGAGGATCCAAAGAACAGCCACACACCATCGCTTTATACTAGGTTCCCTATTTAGACCACCCATGTAAGCAGTCAAAGACTAGTATGGTACAGGAGATTCAGCTAGTCACCAACAATCTTAACAGCATCAAACAGAGATGGTAACCTTTCTAGTTAATGTTGTACTAAAAAATGAACATATTAAAAGAAACTAAGTACATCAAAGTATATCAATAACAGGAAACCATCTAAAGCAGTTCAAGAAATATTTGAAGGAAAGACAAAAAATGAAATGGAACTAGGAAAATACAACACAGAAATATACTTGAATTAGAGGTTAGACCTTCATGACCTCATCAAGCAACTTAACATCAAGAATGCTTGGCACATAACCTACAAAAGCACAGAAAACAATAGATACTTAAACAATAAGATGAAACAGTACAAAAAATTTAAGAAAAGTAAGTACTAATCTTCTTGGCAAATATGTCGTAATCCACTACTGTTTACCTGGACTTCCTCCAGAAATTATGCTTGTTTCTGCAGGTTCTACTCCAATAACCTGACAACAAAAGAGAGAGCAGAGTTATGCATGGCAGCTCAGCTATAGAGTTTTAAACAAAGGTCCCAGAATTATAACAAGGTTAAACTTAGTATAATAGATTATCATAATGGAACCAAACAAAAAATGGAATGTTAAATTATACTGAAATATAAAAGAAGGAAGAGACCAATAAAATCTGACATCAAGTTTAGTAATTAGTAATTGTTTCAAATGGAAGTTCAAAATATATTGAAGTTCCAGCCTAGAGTAGGTCGCACAATGGTGGATACTAAAAGGATCAGAACAACAGTTTTGCATCGGCAACGCGAGACTTTCAGCATTTATCTTATGATACATGCTAAGCTTTGTTTGCGCATGCTTATTACTTCCTTTTCCTAATCTTATAATAGAAAAACAAGAAAAAAGAGCCTTTATCCCGGATTTTGGGATCATCCACATATATCCATCTCTTCCACTGAGCCCTATTAAAGTCCATACCCCTGATGAAATTAACAGCTACCATGTCCGTCTAATTCTCTATTCATGTTTTTAATGTCTACTCCTCTATCTCAACAGTCCATTAACTAGGATCCTATCACTCATTCCAGAAACGTGCAATTATTAACCTTTGTTGCACATAGACAAACAAGCTAAATGTTGTTCTCTTTATTTCTTCTGGAAACGCTAATCCCTTACCTGTCATTTAGTCTGTCATCACTCTCGATCTTAGCATTCATCTTTCACCAACATTCACCTTATGAACATGTTATTTCATGAATGCTGCAATTCTAACTCATAACACATTGCTCGTTCTACCATCTTCCATATAGAAAGTTTCTTTTAATTTCATGCATATTCCATTACACACAGTCTGATATAAAATTTTCTCCACTTTCACCATCCTGCTTCGCTTTTTTAGCATATCATTTTTCAATCTCTCGACCATGATGAATGATTCATTCTAAGCATGGAAAATGGTATTACCAAGCAACACAGATCCCACCTTCCGTTTCCCAGTCAGTTTATGCTATAATAAAATTTACAAAGTTTTAAGAACTTGCTTATACATGTAAAGTGATTTTGAAGGCTTACTGAGAACAAAATAAGTTACAGAATCAAAAAGAAGATAGGCACGTTAAATGAAATGGCTCAAGGGACCTATGTGACACTGAAGCAATAAAAATTTGCTACGTGGTTACTGGGACGAGTGATGTCTATAATCTAATTAATAAGCTCCACAGACCAGAGCTAACCCACTATTATCCCTTAATCATTATGCACAATTGGAATTTAAAATTTTACTTAACCAATTTGACAAACCTGCGAAAGACGTTTATCAAGTTTTTTTTGCAACCCTCAAACAGGAAAGTAATTTTCAAGTAAAATAATAATAATGTGAGGCACTAACAACTGGTTAAAAGCATTGTTTTAAATATCCTTGACATGGCCCGATATATCCCTTGATATATCCTTTTACAGGGCTTGCCGCAACCGATATGGTCTCTAAATATCCTTTATTGCTTTTTGGCTATTTTGGATGATATGTCCCCCGATATGGCCGATATATCAGCCAATATGTGGACCAACATATCTTTTTATATGGCTTGTCACAAAATATTATACAGTGTTTGACAATTTTTGGGCAAGATATCATGATTTCCTCATTATATCAAATGACATTTTACCCTAAAAAAATCAGACCAAATGTTGCAAAGTTGATTTGTACTTTTGTTTATTTTACAAGGTTGATTAGTGATCCTAAACATAATTCACATTTTATATGTTTAGATTTTATTACATATGTCGAGATTACATTTTAGTGCATTATACTATATATGCAAACATCAGTTATTACCACATATCCCCGATATTTCTCTGATATCCGCAATCTGATATGAATTTTGATCATCCGATATTTTCCCGATATCCGATATTTAAAACATTAGTTAAAAGTCAATTGGTTTTCAAACTAACTAAAATGCTCACCCCGCCTTTGTTTCTGATTGTTAGTGCTTGACAACTATCCATCTTGCACTAGATAATAAGTAATAGCTATGTTGCAAAGATATGGACATCAGCACATATGCAGGACAAAATAGCACTTGGAAAGTATAGAAAATAGACACGATACGCATGAGAACCTGTGTAAAACATAACATGACTTCACAATAGAACTGTGTGCAATATGTTGGCTAATAGAGTTATTTTAGTCCAAAACGTGTCATGGGAAACTGGAAAAATAACAGCTACATATTCCCTTCTGAAAACCTGTGACAGCTACATAAAGCGTTCCAGATCTAAAACAACACAAGTGATTTCACTTAAGCCAGCATAATTATTGCCCATTCTCATGAAGACTATTAGCTTTAGCATGAAATGCAATTATCCAAAACAGATCCCTAGTAGATTCAGTCAAATAAACAACACAACTGATTTCACCTGAACCAGCATTAATATTGGCCATTCTCATGAAGACTATTAACTCTAGCATGAAATCAATGTTGAAAATAACGAGAATGAGTTATGTAATGTTTGGCCTCATGTTAAAAGTTAAGGAATAAAACGCAAAAAAATGTAACACATAACATAGATTATATTATTTATTAATTTTTTAGATATTTTATAAATACTTACAATTCATAATGACTTTAATACTTAGAATCATCTAACTTTTCAAACATAACATAACAATTATCAAATAGAAAAATAGAGTATCACAATTTCTTAACAAAAATTAGTCATACATGACGAACAACCATTCTAAAAAGCATCATCAAATGCTTAAATACGTTAACATCATCAAGTTTAAGGCAATAAAAACAAGTCTAAACACTTTCAACTCTCGAGTTTTCAACTTCACAAAAATATTCTAATTCCTAATCAAGTTGACTACATCAACCAAGTTAAACATAACTATGTAATAACAGTAAGAAATTTTGCATATACAGAGATTGCGTGCAAACTTAATTTCACAAACTCTAGTATTAACTTAAAGCTAGAAACTGAGACCTAATCAAAATCAAGTAGTAACTAAAAGTAATTATCTACCCAACACAATTAACCCAGTAATTAATCTCGGTACTCTAATTCTGTGACAGATCTTAAAAATTTATGTTTGAAGGTAATAAAGCAACAAGTCTGATATGATTTATGGTAAATTAGCAATAAAAAATATTAGAATTTGGAAGGTAAATTTAGAATCACTATTTATTAAAAAGATATAAACTGAGATGCCCAATACATAACTATAAAATAAAAAATTTACCTCACTGGAGTCACAAAAGCTGCAAATAGCTGGAGAAGTTTCAAAGGAGGCAAAGAGCTAGGGTTTGGGTTGGAGGAGGTGAAGAGATCGCATATTTGCAAAAAGAAAATAGGGTGATCGGTACTAAAAGGGGTACGGTTTAAATGATTTGGACGGTGGAGATGCATCAAAGCATCCTAATCAGAGATGCAATTTAACTTAAAAAACTCATGTTAACTGATTTTATAACGTGTCGCACATTTAACGCAATCTAACACGTATTTTTGGGTAAAATAGTTTCAGGGTTAAATGGGTGTCACCTAACAAGAGGGCAGTGTTAAGTCACAAAATGGGTTATAACGGGTTTTTTTAACACTACATGAAATGTAATTCTCATGAAGATACAATTATGTTCTAATTGAGGATCTATGCTTTCAGTTGCTGGTAATGTATCCAAAAAAGGGGAATAACATTAAAGGGATTTCTCAATATTAGTCCCTCAAATCTTTAATATTTTTAAAATTAGGCCATCAAATAATTGAAATTGTTATTAGGTACCTCATTTCCTATAAGTTGTTTCAAAATTACTCGCTCAAATCATTGAAATTGCTATGAGGCTCCCCAATTCTGGTAACTTGGAATGAATCAAGTGCAGCAATACAACATATAAGAATTGGGGACCTGACAGCAATTTCAATGATTTTAGGAACTAATATCAAAATATTTAAGATTTAAGGGACTAATATTGAAAAAAAACAAAATTAAAATGAAAGAAAAAGTCAAAGGCATATTGTAGTGATAATTTCTGTAATGTGAAATAAAATGAGATGAACTATCATAAGATATCATAAACAGACTAGATAATATAGCAGAGGATACACTAACATCAACAGATCCTAAATAGAATACATGAAACTGCCTAGACTATCGTAACAAACTACAGTAATTACAATTATCAAGAACTTGAGAAATACAGTATTGACAGATAAAAGTAAGCACAGAAGTTAAGAAACCACCACTAACAATTTTCTAGTCCAAAAACTTTAACGGTTGACTTTTGCATGACAATCCCTAACCTGCTTACATTATCCAATAGTATAGGAAGAAATTTCATTGCATACAGTCTTCCTTTTTACTTCCTTTTGATCATCAGAAATGATAATAAAGTTATACCTACTATTTGTCCATTGATTGTAATTATTTGTACCATTCAAGGATCAGAATAGGTTACTGCCCCACAGAAAAGAATTCAGAAATCAAGCTACTTTTCTGCTCTCCTGTCCATCGCGTCTAAGAAAATACTTTCTCCTCTACGTTCCAACAATTGCCTGAATATTCATTTCAATACCCTCAATTGCCTTTTCCTGAGATTCCCTGGTCAGAATTTTGATTCAACCCATGAAGGGGGGATTTTTATCTTGATTGAATAAATTTTCTGAAGATCAATTTCAACACAAAATCATGTTATGCAGCCGCTATTTTCCCCCATTCTGATGCCATGAAATTACTTTATCCACACCTTATGATGACATCAAATCACCTTCAGTTGGATCCAAGAACTAACACTTGGGAAACAATTTCAAGGTGCGCAGACTAAATGTTTTATAAAATATTATGTTATCATCATTTTGATTATCATCATTTTTAAGAAACTAGTCAGATACCGGATCACTGCTGATATAAGTTGTTTTTTTCAATATAGCATATTTGAAAATGATCAAGGATGCAAAAGACAGGACTTCAAACTCAGTGCTGAGAGGATAGAGCTCACCAGGTAAACAATTCAGGGAGAAATTTGAAGAAAAATAATAAACAAGAACTGAACAACAAGATCAAGAAAGTCAATAGAGAGAGATGTCCATACCTTGATATCTCTGTTCATCATTTTCAGATAACGCCCTGTACCTGTGATAGTACCACCTGTCCCAATGCTAGCGATAAATATATCAACGCCGCCCAATGTATCCTCCCATATTTCTGGACCTGTGGTTTCAAAGTGAATCTGTAATCTATTTAGATGCAATCTTAACATAATTTATACATTTAAAAGTTGTACTTTAAAACAATGTATAATGCTATTTCAACAAAAAAGGAAAAGAAGGAACACAGTAAAAATGGGGCATCAACCTCAGAGTTCGCCAGATTATCAAACTGCTGAAACATGTAGGCATTTGGCGTCCGCTCAACTATTTCATTAGCCTTGTCCACTGCTCCTTTTAAACCTTTTGCTGGATCTGTTAAAATTATCTCTGCTCCAAGTGCGCGAAGAAGAATACGTCTCTCTAGATTTATTGATGCAGGCATGGTCACAATGAGCCTATATCCCCTGGCAGCAGCAACAAATGCAATACCAACTCCTGTATTTCCACTAGTTGGTTCAACTAAAGTGGTCTGTGATCAAATGGAACTTGCTTATGATGGATGTGGTGTATAGCTGATATAGCTGATAATGGCTCTTTTTAATGCAAAAAAGCTTACCGTTCCTCGTGAAATAAGCCCTTTGTCTTCGGCATTGTTTATCATGCTACATCCAATCCTGTATAGTATCACAATCCATGTTAACAAACTTTTGCGCAGCGTTAAATGGCTCAAATAACAAAGCTATTTTGATTGTAATTACCTATCTTTGACACTTCTACAGGGCTCCATAGACTCGAGTTTTGCAGCAATATTAGCCACACAATCGTCAACGACATTGTTGAGATATATCATTGGCGTTCTCCCAATTAACTGATCAAGAAGTTAGAAATTAAGAATGAAAAAGATATTTCTTCATCATACTAAAGTAACATAAAAGAGACATACTTAATTTCTTGAAAACATCAATCCGTAATTTCAAGAAAACTACTCCCAAAATTTCAAAGAATTTCACTTAAAATGAGCAACAGTTTACTGGATTTTCATCGATATACTACCGGCAAAAGTCGATAGTACCACCAATGGACTAAAGAATCTGGAAGAACTTGATCGATTAAAATTTAGAGTGCTATAAATTGATATGGTACAGAAAAATATTATGCAGATCATCCTCTCTTTATTCAAAATAAGGGGAGAAGATAGTTTATTGATAGTGCATGTGAATGATATGGTCATTATCAGAGACTGGTAGTTTGTGATTGAACATGTGAAAAGCTAACCTGCCGTGGAAACTAAGACTAAGGATTTGGAAATAGAGGTTGAGAGATCAAAAACAAAGAATCTATTTTTTCACAGATAAAGTATTTTCTTGATCTCTTGCATAAAACTAGAAAATATGGGTGCATACAAGCTACGATTGAACTGAAAGTTACCTTCAATTAAGTATATTCCGTGGTGAAAGTCTCAAGGATCATGGACAGAATCAGTGACTTGTAGGTAAAACTTCTAAATTTCTATTTCACCTGTCCCGAAATTGCTTGTGTTTCTGTGAAATTGGTGCTCTAGGCCAATTGATGGATCACTCTTGCCACAAGGTTTCTCATTTGTACACCTAATTCTCATGTTTAGGCTGTATTATTTTTGGGCTTTGATGGAGAATGACCCATTGATTATCACCGGTCCACTATAAGTTATTGACTGACCGTGAAAGAAAACCCAGTTACATGAAAGAATTAATTAAAAATCAGATCCTGTTTCAATCTAGTTCTGACAGTCAATGTAGATCTATGGACATGGTATAGCTTAAGTACTTTGGTTCAGATCCTCCTTCAAACATTGGTCAAATAACCTTAATTTTCTATGCCTCCGCTATAGAACAAGCTAAGTTGCATGGGTACGGATACTAGTACGGGTATAGGTGATGACAAATTTGCAAAATGTAGGGTACAAGGACACGACTATATATATGTATGTTATGTATATTTATATGTATTAAAATTTACATAAGACCAATATTGCTTTTTCATTTAGTAGGGTCCAGGGACATGACTATTAGATAAGATCAATAATGTTTTTCTTCATTTACATAAGATCATTATATATGTGAAGTGTAGAATATATGTCAAAGAGGTGTATGAGAAGTGTTTTAAATTAAAACATGTATATGCTTGAACGTATGAAATATATTCAAGAAGTTACAGTATGGGTACGGGTACGGCTTCCAATAGAAGTACCCAGGTGACATAAAGAACAAGGTAACATCAATATAGCAAGCAATCTTGATCAAGATGACAAGTACAAAGAAATTCATTCTCTGCCATTGCTTCCATCCCAATTCATTTATCCTCAATAGCAAAGGAAGCAGAGCTTCCATCACGTTTGGTCTCCTCTTCATTCTTGCTCGTTAATATCCTAACCTCGACCTCCAGTAGTTCTCAAAAGCTAGTTCAATTTAGTCTCCATCTGTGTTATAACATCCCAACCTAGTAGGGGGGGGGGGGGGGGGCGGGTTCCCCCTTTGGGGGGGGGGCCCCCCCCCCCCCTTGGGGGGGGGGGGATGACTATGTGGAGAGGACTGATAACTTGAGTAGGATTAAGTTTATTGGATTGTCAGCCTGATGCAAGTTGGACTTAAACAAAAAGAAAACTAAGAGGGAGTAATTTAGAATTATTTAAGAAAATTGATGGACTGATTTCAAAGTATGATATTTCATAGACCCATCTCAAAATATAGATAATTGGGGGATGAAATAAAAAGCTCATTCTTAAATTTAAAGCCTTCACTTTTGAGGAAATAAAAATAATAACCTGTAAGTGCATTTCTCATTAATATTTCATTTAAGGAAAGGAACACAATCAAAAAGTTGGTGCTGCTTAGTTGCTTAGTGATGCTTAGTTGCTTCAAAAGCCTTTTAAAAAATTCAAACAGTAATAGAAAATTAATGGATTTCATGGAAGTCTAAATCAAATTCATGATATTGCTCGTAATTTCAAGCTAATGATTTCAGAAAATGACTCTACATAGAGTATATTGCAAATTATAAATTATACTTTTATATAAGTGGCATCAACAGATAATTCTCCTATTCGGAAGTATTCCCTAGATAATATATAAAAGACGTCAAGAAATCTCTATCCTATAGCTAATTGTCTCCTCAAGCTAGGTATGCCCTTAACTAATCACCTTTCCTAAACAAAAAGTCCAAAGACAAGGCAGCATAGACAATGGCAATGGTGAAGGTGATATTGATAGCTACAAGAATAGGGGCAAGGCTTTAAAATATTGGGGAAATATCGGACGGCAAACTGTATATCGGATTACGGATATTGGGAAATATTGGGGATACGTAGTAAATAGCCATGTCGAATGATTCGTATATAAATATAATCTTAAAACGTAATCTAACATACTTAATAAAATATGAGAATACATAAACATAAATGTAAATAAAATATATTTAGGATCATAAACCAACAAAAACACCTTTCTACCAAATTCTTGGGGTTGACTACATGCATCTTATTCTTCCACTCAATTCTATTAAGGGCTATCTACATACTTGTTTCCGACCAAGTTCTCTTTAACCTACATTCTAAACTTCCTTGTGCCATTAATTAGAATACTACTACTACTCTGAATTGTTGTAATCTAATGGCCTTCATTACTGTGACTACAGCATTTCAATTCATTCTGAGCAACCTCTCACTTCCTATGATTGAACTCAATTTTCCTATCATGTCTCTTAGTGTATACATGCATACTAATTGCATCATTCTTATTTTTCCCAAACTAATTTTTTGCACATATTTCTTAATTTTCCAACATTCTGATCTATATAGGATCGTTGGTCTTATAGTTGTCACATAGACTATTCCAGTCAGTTTCTTTCTAAGTTAGTATTATGGAGTAGAATAGTATAAAACCTGGAAAAGATAAAAGCCTTATCAAACTGTACGCGAACACACCCCACACAGACAAAAAGCAAGGAAGAAGGAAAGAAAAAATTTATTAGGAATATTATTTTTAAAAACAAAACCCATTAAAAACTAACCCCTCGCTAGCAATAATCTTATCCCGATTGAAACCATTATAAGCTTCCTCACTAAATAAGGCCAAACAGTTTCACATTTTACACAAGAAATCAACCCAAATCAAAAAAGGTACAGTAAGCCCACCTGAAGATCAACCAAAATTACAACGAAGAAAGTAGAAGAAACAGAATATTAGAACCTGGGTGACGTCCTCAGCGATGTTGACAGTGTCGAGCTCCTCCCTGCTGTGAAAAGAGACAGCTTTTGCAAAGATAGCAGCAGACATGGGTTTTCTAATTTTAGCAGTGTGGAGTTTGTTGCCATGGGTTATTTTGATGGGAAAATAACGTGAAAATTTTGGGAGTCGGAGAGAGGATAAGGGAAGAAGGGGAGGAGCAGTGGATAAAGCCATTGGTGGATTTTTGTGCTGAGGTTTTAGAGGGGTTTTGCGTTGGAGAAGTGAGGGGAAATTGGAGAATAGGGGAAGATAACGCTGGACCGGGTTACGTTCGGGTCGGGTTACGCTCTTTAACGGGTTAGGTTTGACTTTTCTTGCGTGTCCGGCACTTGGTCAAGCCCGATTCCGCCTTCATAGTCCGGGTTACGCTCCTTAACGGGTTAGGTTTGGATAGAGATCGAAACACCAAAAAAAATTTCCCATAGGGCAGCTGTGGTTAGGCGGGCTTGAAAAATCGCTTCAGCTATTCGAAATTATAAAGGAACTGAAACTGTGTGGGTAGGCTGGAGATTGAGAATTGTTTCCCTTTTGGGGCTATAAGGGGGTCAATTGTGACCCATCGGAACAATTTGAGAGGGATAAAGTAGGATAACTTGAGATAATGGGGTAATTTAAAATTGTGATTGAGACGATTTAGGTGGGACAATTGACGATGCGGCGTCGTCTTATGAAAGTGAGATAATGGGGTAATTTAAAATTGTGATTGAGACGATTTAGGTGGGACAATTGACGATGCGGCGTCGTCTTATGAAAGTATCATATTTATTGAACTTACCATGATTTATCGTAATATTAATATTATAATATCTTATAATAAAATAAATTATTTTAATTTAATATAGTAATACTATATAATATATTGGAGTCACCATGATTTATAATAAATATGTGTAATACTACTATCAATATAATATAGTATTAAATTATAATTAATATCATATAGCAAAAATATAAGTAATAAAATACTTATCACATATTATATAATACAATATTTTAAAAATGTTTAATACTATTAATATAATAATATATAATATATATTAAAATGTGTTATGTTATACTATAATTCTATATTACAATATATTTTTTTATAATGTCATAGATTGTATGAGAATATTATAGTAAATTATATATTATATTATATTATATTATAGTTTAATAAATAGTATAAAATAAATATAGTATAATAAATTATATTATGCTATGATTAATACTATATTTTATAAATTAATTATAAGTTATTTTTATTATATTATATATGATAAAATATATTATATTGTAATATATAACATCATAATAAATATATATTTTTATCATATTATAACATATTATAATATTATATATTACTTTTACTTAATATGTCATATTATATTAATCATATGATAATATTATATATAAAAAATAATATATTGTAACATATTTTATGTTACTTTTGCTATTTTATTAATCATAAATATATTATATTATAAACTATTATATATATTATAATAAATATAATATAATATGAAAAATTAATATATTTCATTATAATTAATATAATATATCAACAATATGTTTAATGATATTAATTATATAATCATTTTATATTTTAGCTAATGCAATTAGCACATATACTAGTAGTAAATATTTGTATATTCAAAAATTATCCCACTTATCTCAAATTATTCCGTTATGAGAGTTGGGGTAAATTTTGGCTTAGGAACAATTATTTTTACATTGAGTGTGATAATTTTATGTCATGTGGGTTAATTATCTCACTATTGCTCCACAAAGACATTAACACCAAAATTTATTATCCCAATCCCATTATCCCAACCAATAACACCAAAAAAACTTTGTCCTAAAATTTATCCTATTTATGCACATATTACACAAACCAATAACCCCCGAGTTACTTCAAAGAGAAATGGTGTGCACCAGCTGGGAGAGAGGGAGGCAAAATTATGGATGTCATCCCACATTTGATCACAAGTTAAGATAATGAAGATATGTGTAAGAAGGCATCTCCAGAAGAAAATGTAAGTGTAGTTAAGTCATTGCCTAGTGGTAAATCTCCGAGACTGAATGGGATGACATTTGAATTCTATGAGCATTACTAGGGAGTACTAGGACCTGACATATGACGAGTTATTGAAGATTTTTTCAGAACATACATGCCTCCCCAATGGTAGAGTTGTTTTATACTATTGGTTCCAAGCGTTTCTTGTCCTTAAACACCAAGGTCCCGTTTAGTACACGGGAATAGGGTGGACTGGAATGTCATTCTCACTTCTCATTCTCTCATACCAAACAAAACTTGTTTTTAGATGTTAGAATGACCATTCCCATGGAATGGCCATGAATGGGCATTCCAAGTGAGAAGATAGGGAATGATCATTCCCATTCAAGGGGAGAATCAAATTAGTTAGATTTTTTAATTATACCACTATTAATAATAAGAATCAATTTAAAAATCATGGCTTTTGACTACGTATTCTTATCTTCTCTCAGCTACTAATTATATTTGAACAATAGGAATTTTTTACGGGGTAGGGGTTAAAACTAGCAGTACATATTTCAGTAGCATATTAAAACTAGCAGTACATATTTCATTAGCCTATTATATCACAATTGCTCAACATAGAAGCAACACAATTTAATATAAAAACAGATACAACTGAAACTATATATTATTTGCCGATTGAAATTCTTTCATGTCAATATTTTTTTTTGGTCAATCAATTTTTTTTGTTTATTCACCAATGTTTAAAGTTTGCTATTTTCACTAGCATATTATATTCTTTTGAACTTTTGCTATTGTTTTACCACCATAGAGAACTATATGTACCCATTGCATACATGTTTGATTGTGGTTCATGCACAACAATAAATATAACTTTTGATTGAAAAAAATTTGACCCAATATTTATGAAAAGAGGAAACTCTCGCTGAGAAATTGGCCAAAATATTAAAATTATCAAAACTATATCATGTCTAGACTACATATAGAGGTACAAGGGCATTATTATAACACATACCTAGATTAATATAACATATGCAGAAATAGTGAGAATTGTTTAAAAAATATAAACGAAACATACACCTGATCGATAACATGCACATTAGTATAACACATACCTAGATTAATATAACATATGCATAAATAAAATTTTTAGTTATTATCATTAATGTTTATTTTTATCTTATTAAAAATCGATGTCGTTATAAGGGCATTATTAGAAAATGAGATTTTATTCTCACTTATCAACTAGTGATACCAAATATGGGAATGAGAATTAGATTTTTATTCTAGCTTTATTCTACAAACGCACCCAAACAAGAGAATGGGAATGGTCATTCCATTCTTACATACATTCCATTCCATTCATTCTTCCATTCCATTCTCACTTGGCTTCATTCCCACATACCAAACGAGGAGGATTGCAGACCTGTAAGCCTATGTAATGTGATCTACAAGATGGTTTCAAAATTTCTCGTTAATTGTATAAATGCAGTGACTACATAAGATCATATCAGAAGAGCAGAGTGCATTTGTGTAGGGTAGACTAATATATGAAAATATTCTCATTGCCCAAGAGGTATTACACTCTATGGGGAATACTTGGTTGGGGAGGGGGTTTGATGGCAGTGAATGCGGATATGGAGAGAGCATGTAACTAGATGGAGCGGGAATTTATTATTGATGTTCTGACTCATTTTGATTTTGCACATAAGTTCGTGGGTCGGATCCAAGATTGTATTACTAAATCGGCATTCTCAGAACTAATTGCTCGCAATATTGGTGGATCCACCCAAAAAAATGAACAGATCCAAGAGGACCCAAAACTGGTCTCTTAGTGGACCAATTACTAATTTTATATACACACATGCATATACACACACACATACATATACACATATACATACATATATGTATGTATACATATATAAACATACATACATGTATATATATACATGTATGTATGTATACACAAACTTATACATTTATACATTTATGTACGTATATATATACATGTTCATATATAT
>BQKN01057492.1:0-16900 GCA_022839385.1 Asparagus kiusianus | reverse complement strand
ATTATGATACGCTATTTATAAAAGTCTAGTTTGACTTATGGACTATTGTTTTTCTTACCATCAGGAGAGAGATGGCAGGACGAGGTAGACCCCGTACCAGGAGAGCTAGCCAGGCAGAGTCACAGCAGACTCTACCTGATCAGCAGCCAGCTCAGTCCGAGCCCCAGCAGGTCCCACCCGAGCCACAGCAGGCTCCTCAGTATTTGGTGGATCTCATGGCCCCTCTTATTGCTCGGATGGCAGCTATCGAGGAGATGGTGACGACTCACATAGAACCACGGACACCACCACCACCAGTAGCTCAGCAGCCGGGGATACCAGCCGTCCCGATCAGAGAGAGAGATCCAGAGGTAGCACCTGCAGTTATTCCACTGGCAGTACCTGACAGAGCCACAGAGCAGGAGACTTGGCTTCGTATGGTGGAGAGGTATCAGAAGATGAGGGCACCGGAGTTTCAGGGGTCACCAGACCCTCTAGCTGCCCATAAGTGGAAGGAGGATGTGAGCAACATCCTCGATATACTCAGTGTGGACCCGGTGCAGAAGCAGAGATTGGCATCGTATAGCCTGAAGGGAGATGCCGGGAGGTGGTACCGGCTACAGTTTACCCCAGAGCAGAGGATGACCCTCACATGGGAGGACTTCATTTACTTCTTTGACGGACAGTATGTCTCTTCCTCAGCACGGACTGGGAAGGAGCTCGAGTTATCCCGGTTGACTCAGGGAGACATGACCGTGGCAGAGTTTGAGAGCAGATTTATGGAGCTATTGCATTTCACGAGCATGTGGCAGACCGGAGAGCGTCAGGCTCAGATGTTTTTGGCTGGGCTTCGCCCAAATCTCCGACGATACCTCGTGTCGAGGAGATTCTATTCAGTTAGGGAGGTAGCTGAGGCTGCCACTTCTCAGGAGATCGAGACCTCTATGTTCCAGAAGGACAAGGAGGGGAAGACCAAGACAGAGCAGAGTAGTGATAAGGGCAAGAACAAGAGAGGCTTTTCTGGACACCAGCAGCAGCAGCAGGGCTCTTATAAGAGGGGACCCCAGTAAGATCAGAGAGCGCCTCAGCAGCGCAAGTTTCAAGGATCTTGTTATAACTGTCGCAAGGTTGGGCACAAGGCATCAGAGTGTCGTAGTGCACCAACAGGAGCTCAGTAGGGCAAGGGCCCGAACCAGCCGCAGCAGCGACAGCAGGGCAGAGGACAGGGTCAGCCGAACAGACTTGAGGCACCGCCAGCGACGCAGAGGACAGAGGGGCAGGTTCGAGCAGTCCAGGAGGCTCCCCAGGGGCAGATTGTTCCATACTCTCCAGCATTAGCAGTAGAGCAGACTTCAGCTCCAGGCAGAGTTTATGCAGTGGTTCCTCGTGATCACGGTGCTAGCGGAGCGGTTGTGGAGGGTACGTTCCTTGTGAATTCCTTTCCCGCCCGTATCCTTTTTGATTCGGGAGCTTCGCATTCTTTCATCTCGCATGCATTCATGGCTAGACTCCAGCTTGTAGCTCAGCCACTAGACACCCCTTTGTCAGTTTCCACCCCTTTAGGTGAGGTATCGCTTCTGGAGAGCGTGTGTAGGAGGTGTACCGTCAGTCTAGACGAGTCGGAGTTCATAGTTGATCTGATAGTATTGCATATGTCCGAGTTTGATGTTATTCTTGGTATGGATTGGTTGTCGTCCTACCATATCAGTATTGACTGCTTTGCGAAGACAGTCAAGTTGCGGGCGTCCGATGGGTCCGAGATGATTGTAGCCACCTCTCAGGGCAATCGATTTGCGGAGTCGTTTTTGGCGTACATCGAGGAGGTGTTGCGACGGGATCAGGGAGCCGAGTTATTGGAGACTAGAGTTGTCTCAGATTTTCAGGATGTCTTTCAGGACATACCTGGGCTACCTCCTGTGAGAGAGGTTGAGTTTTGTATTGAGTTGCAGCCAGGCACAGCCCCTATATCCCGCGCACCCTATCGCATGGCACCAGCCGAGATGAGAGAGCTGCAGACCCAGTTGGACGAGTTGTTAGCTCAGGGTTTATTCGCCGGAGTCATTCTCCGTGGGGCGCGCTGGTCCTCTTCGTGAAGAAGAAGGACGGTAGTATGAGGTTATGCATAGATTATAGAGAGTTGAACAAGGTCACAATCCGGAATAGGTACCCACTACCTAGGATTGATGACTTGTTTGACCAGCTGCAGGGAGCACAGTATTTCTCGAAGATTGATCTTCGTTCTGGCTATCATCAGTTGCGGGTTCGGGAGATGGATATTCCCAAGACCGCTTTTCTTACTCGATATGGATCCTTCGAGTTCTTGGTCATGCCATTCGGATTGACCAATGCACCCGCAGTATTCATGGATTTGATGAACCGGGTTTTCCGTCCCTTTTTAGATCAGTTTGTGATCGTCTTTATCGACGATATTCTTATCTACTCGAGATCGGAGACAGAGCACGAGGAGCATCTACGGATAGCGTTGAGGACCCTCCAGGAGCATCAGCTGTATGCTAAGTTCAGCAAGTGCGAATTTTGGCTTTCAGAAGTCAGATTTCTTGGCCACGTCATCAGCAGAGAGGGCATAGCAGTGGACCCGGCTAAGGTCACGGCAGTTCTTGATTGGGAGCCACCGAAGATGGGTGACAGAGATTCGCAGCTTTCTGGGTTTAGCTGGATATTACAGGAAGTTCATTCAGGACTTCTCGAAGATTGCGACGCCGATTACGCACCTTACGAAGAAGGGTGTACAGTTCATATGGAGCATGGAGTGCCAGAAGGCCTTTGATATCTTAAAGGCTAAGTTGACTACAGCGCCGGTTCTGATTATTCCGAGCAGCGACAGGACATTCGTGGTGTACACGGATGCATCATTGGCAGGCTTGGGAGGCGTATTGATGCAGACTCAGAGGGTGGTAGCCTATATCTCACGACAGTTGAGGGTGCATGAGCAGAACTATCCCACTCATGACTTGGAGTTAGCAGCAGTGGTGTTTGCACTGAAGTCATGGAGGCACTATTTGTATGGAGTGCAGTTCGAGCTATTCACAGACCATCAGAGTCTGAAGTATCTCTTTTCTCAGAAGGAACTCAATCAGAGGCAGAGGAGGTGGATTGAGTTTATCAAGGACTATGAATTCGCGATTCAGTATCATCCAGGGAAGGCGAATGTCGTAGCAGATGCTTTGAGTAGAAAGCATCGACATCGGGTTGCGGTTTTGAGGTGTTCTTTGCATAGAGACCTTATCACTCTTAGCCAGTTTGATTTTAGACCCGAGATTGGAGGAACCAGTGCGTTTTTGGGAGCTATGTCAGTGCAGCCATCTTGGAGTGACAGGGTTGTCAGGGCACAGTTGGAGGACTCTTGGATTCAAACCCGTAAGGGGGAGATTTCCAAAGAGCCTAAGGCTGATTAGACCGTTGGAGCAGATGGAGGCCTACGGATGAAGGGTAGGTTGGTCATGCCAGCTAGTTCAGAGCTGAAGAGGGAGTTGTTTGATGAGGCACATCGTACTCGGTACACAGTACATCCAGGGACTACCAAGATGTACAAGGACCTGAAGAGACGTTTCTGGTGGAGTGGTATGCGGAGAGAGATTGCAGATTTTGTGGCTAGATGTTTTACCTGTCAGCAGGTGAAGGCAGAGCATCAGAGACCCGCAGGGACCCTTCAGCCTTTGCCTATTCCGGAGTGGAAGTGGGCAGATATTTCCATGGATTTTATCGTGGGGTTGCCGAAGTCGAAGAAGGGGAATGATTCAGTTTGGGTGATAGTAGACCGGTTGACGAAGTCAGCACATTTTATTCCAGTGAGGACCACCTATACAGCCGAGACCTATGCGAGGATCTTCATTCGGGAGATAGTTCGACTTCACAGAGTACCAGACACGATTGTGTCGGATCGAGGATCAGTTTTCACTTCACACTTTTGGAGGAGTTTCCAGGACTCATTTGGCAGCAAGCTATCTTATAGCAGTGTATTCCACCCACAGACGGATGGTCAGACAGAGAGGGTGAATCAGGTGTTGGAGGACATGTTGCGGGCATGTGTCATTGACTTCCAAGGCAGTTGGGAGGATCATATTCCACTGGTAGAGTTCGCTTATAACAATAGTTATCAAGCGACGATCGGTATGGCCCCGTATGAAGCATTATATGGGAGACCTTGTAGATCACCGATATGTTGGGCCGAGCCGGAGGACAGCTTGATGCTTGGGCCAGAGTTAGTAAGGCAGACTACTGAGAAGGTAGCCTTGATCAGGGAGCGGATTCTAGCCGCTCAGAGTCGGCAGAAGAGCTATGCAGATAAGAGACGAAGACCCCTCGAGTTTCAGATTGGGGATTTGGTTATGCTGAAGGTGTCGCCTATGAAAGGCGTGCAGCGATTCGGGAGGTGAGGGAAGCTTGCACCGAGGTATATTGGACCATTTCAGATTTTGGAGCGCATTGGAGCTGTGTCATACAGACTAGATCTTCCAGCTTCTATGTCTAGTATACACAAGGTATTCCACATTTCTATGCTCAAGAAGCACTTGCATGACGAGGAACAGCAGCGAGTGTTGGATGCACCGGAGATTGAGCTTCAGGATGATTTGACTACTATAGAGATCTCGGTATCTATTCTTGCTAGAGAAGACAAGAGACTCAGAAACAAGGTGATTCCATTGGTGAAAGTTCGGTGGAACCGAAGTGGAGTGGAGGAAGCTTCTTGGGAGCGCGAGGAGGACATGCGACGCGACTACCCACACTTATTTGAGCAGGTAAATTAACTAAAGTATTTATGACGTGAATTCCTACTTGTATATTTATATGAATACCTTGACACCTATACTTAACGCTAGAATGATGGTATTTTTATCTAATTCCTAATCTTGCGGAACACATGGTATATGCATGGGGGGTTCCTTGTTTGGATTTTTCGCCCGACGTACTAGTTCCGTTAGGTTAGGGGTCGAATAAGAATATTACCATTGTAGATCGTTAAGTGTAAATGTCACTATATGCTTATTTTAGTGATTGATGTGTGTGAATGAGTATGTGTGCGGGTTGGATTAGACCCTTGTTGTGCTCTTCAAGCATTTTTTGCGAGTTAGATATGATTCCTGAATTTTGAGGACGAAATTCTTTTAAGGAGGGAAGAATGTAAGACCCCGTTGATTTTGACAACTTACAAGTGTGAATATGAGTGAATAAAGATATTTAATATATATTATATATATATATCGTTGTTGCATGGTCATGCATGGAAAATGATATTTGAGCTTATGAGGATGTGTATATGCCTTAGGTATGAGGATGAGTTGCAAGTTTGCAAATCGTGTGCAAAAGAAATCAATGTATGCAGATTTTTGTTCATGAGTCGACTCATAACATGTCATGAGTCGACTGATCAGGTTGAGTCGACTTGCGCCTGTCATAAGTCGACTCATGATATCGAGTCCTGTTCCCATTTTCTTTCTGCTGAGTCGACTCATAATTTATGAGTCGACCCATGAGTCATGAGTCGACTCATGACATATCATGAGTCGACTCATCGACGATTTTCTGGGTGTTTTCGGGTCGGGTTTGCTAGGTTTCGGGTCGGGTTTTGATTGACTTATATATACTTCCCTCACCCGAAAACTCCCATTTTTCATCTGAACTCCCAAGAAACCCTAACCCCTCTTCCTCTCCTTCAAACCCTAGCTCGTTTTTGGGATTATTGGGCGATTTTTAGGGGTTTTCAGTGTTCTCTCTTGGATTTCAGCGAAGGGGATTGCTATTCTTCACATTTGAGGTGCGTAGCATCTCACCCAAACTCTTCCCTATGTTTTTATTTATTTATAAACGTTTTAATGGGTTTTATTGAGCCTAAGTCTTATTTTCAAGTATAAATCAATGCTCTTGATAGGGTGAATGCTAGAAATCATGTGTTTAAGATTTTAAATCCCCACCAACCAGTTTTTAATGAAAACCCAGATCTGGAATTTTGTTTAAAGGATAAAAACATGAGTATTTATATTGGTTTAATGTTTTTCCTTCATGTTTAGGGCTAAATGTTAGATCTAACCTATAAGAGATCGTTTCCCATGATAGATATGTTTTTCTTACTGTATAATAGGGTAAAATTGAAGGTTAGATATGTTGTATATCAGAAGAATCGAGATGGGAACGTTTAAACCAAGTTCCAGTTCGTTATATGCAGATTTCAGCCCGTGAGTCGACTCACGACTCATCATGAGTCGACTCATCAGGTTGAGTCGACTCATGACCTGTCATGAGTCGACTCACGAAGTGCTATGATGTTTCCTTTTTGCTTCTGATGAGTCGACTCGTCAATATACGAGTCGACCCATGAGCTATGAGTCGACTCATAAAAATCATGAGTCGACTCACGAAGTTGTTTCCTATTGCCATTTACCTTCTGTTCAGTCGACTCGTTATTGGTCACGAGTCGACCCATGAGGCTTGAGTCGACTCATTAGTGAGCATGAGTCGACTCATCTGAGTTATTCCTGTTTTTCTTTGTATTTCTGTAAAGTCACATGTTGCATATATATACCTGTAGACAAAAGTTTATGTGTTTCCATGTGAAGTGAAATCCGGACATGAGTTTAGTTCCGTGTACTGCGACTTATTAGAAACTTGGGTATATGTACCTAATTCAACCAGTTTATCTAGTCCATGTGTTGGGCGGCTATTATACTTAGTCCATGTGTTGGACACTCATCAATTTTAATCCATGTGTTGGATATCCATGAACGTAGTCCATGTGTTGGGCAGTTATTGAATATAGTCCATGTGTTGGACAGTTCATATATTTAGTCCATGCGTTGGACAGCTTGTGTATGTAGTCCATGTGTTGGACAACCACTACCTCAGTTCAGACCTTAAGAGTTGATACCTATACCTGTTTTGGCTGGACATGATATCTATTTGAGTTGTGACACGACATCATATTTAAATCTTGTGATGAGTCGTCTTCTTTTATTGTTCTCTGTTATATCTCGGGCTTGGTGTTTAGGGATCTACAATTTGAGATACAAGGTACATACATGAGGGTTTCCTTGTTTGGATTATTTCGCTCGATGTACCTATGCTCGTGTTGTATTTCCCTAAGTACTAAGACCCATATCTGTTTGTATGATGATTTAATGCTATTATGTATTATTGTATATTTTTGTATATACAACGAGCCCTATCCCTTGGGGTTTGGTTGTGATGTTGCTCGCTAGCGCTTTGACGCTCGTTGTCCCTCCCCCTTTCAGGTCACGAGCCAGGAGCACGGAGAGTCGCAGGTGGTTAGCGGACTATTTTAGTGTCCAGCTTTTTCATATCATCTATGTATTATTTTCTGTGAGCTCCACTGTAGTGTTGTCAGACATTTGAGAGTTTATTCTAGAGTTGTAAAGGCTGTGTTGCCTTAATTTCCTTTACTCAGACTTTCTGTATTTTGAGACTTGTAAGAACTCCAGTTTAATTCATTTCAGACTTTGACTATGTACTACAGTTTATTTCGTTGATGAGATGTATTGTGTTCTATCATTTCATCCAGTATTGTTGATTCACTTTTCACTTGCTTTGTACATACACCTGTTGTTGACTCCACTAGAGAGATAGTGATTGTGATGGTGAAACGTGTTATTGCACGGTGTGGTGCATGACAGGTTTGACATTCTTGGTTTCACCTCGGACTGCAGCCGTGTGTGAACCCAGGGGCGTCACATCTGATCTACTCTAATCGGCCCTCATCAGCCAGTCCTCTATCTATAGGCTCAAATGAGCTCAAAACATGCCATCAAAATAGTTCCGTTCTAATCCTCCTCCCTTCCATCAGCCACATAGCAGCCCACTCGTGATATGCAACGCTCATGCCGGTCGAATCGTGATCTCCCAAGTGTCCGACCAACACTTAAGACTTGTGTTCTAGCAAGGGGGTTCGGTGATGAAAGTCCCTGTCCTCAATACCAATGACGAGTTGAGGTAAGAGTTTTAAATAATTGCATTTCTAATAATGATTGGTTGTCGAAAACATAGAATGGCTAACTGCTAGCCACACTTGAGAACTCTACACTACTAAGACATTGCATTGAAGAAGTTGGATCTCTTTCAGGACAGTGGCTGAACCACCCACTCGCGGTAAGATTTACTAAAGTGAGACGTCGGTACATAGTACATAATACACCACCTCCTGCAGCTAGAAAGCGAAGGAAGGAGAGGCGAGTGGCTCATTTCCAACCGGAAAGGCAGCTCTCGTATCCATCCATTTCTTCCTTCCCTATTTTCTTTTTGTAGCATCTAGCTTTCTGCTTTCGTAGGCTTAGGTTTGGATTGCAGCTAGCGACGACACATGGCGAAGACAAGGAAGCTAGATAGAGTGCGAGTGTGGGTAAGTAAGAAGTAAGCCAGGGAGTTCTTTCATGGTGTGCTAGAATCGCTACTTCGCTTCTAGTTTTAAGCTAGTGGTAAGGCAGCAGTAGGCCAGAAATCCTTCTTTCTAAGAGTATGTCTTGCCTAAAGGGAAACATCTTCCTTAATTGTTGTAGGTATTGGGCTCCAATCTCTCCCTTTTGAAGATTGGATGTCTTGTCTGTGAAGGTCGGTAGGTGCCCTAAGACAAGATCTTTTCAAGTTTAAAAGTTAAGAACGAACTTACAGAAGTAATTTAAGATCTGAGAGTAATTAATAGCGTGGTTTAACTGAATTTTAATGATTTTTCTTCATAATGATGTTCCGTTCATGTTTAAGACTTTATTTATGATTCATTATGCAATTAATTATGTTTCACATGTTTGATAATTCCCAGAGAAGTTGATTTGATGTTTACTATGTTCTACACATGTTTCAGTATAAATTAAACCAGTTTAGATCACAAACACACGTCACAAACACAAAACAGTGCAAAACCTATATTGAACTCTAGAATCACGTCCGGTCAACCACGCCTAAGCGGCGGTTGACTGCGTGATAGGCAGAGGCCTGGGCAACTCCTGAAAGACGTCACGGTCGACCGCCGCATATATGCAATCGACCGCCCATCACACATTTGGCCTATGCATGTTTTTCTTCACTGCTTTTGTTTTCAGGAGATGTTTCTCAATGTTGTTATGTTGTATTACGAACCTTATGAGTTGTTTAACACCTGGGATGTTGGTGAACATTAGATATTAACACGTACACCGAGATATGTGCACGTACACTTAGTTTATGATGTATTGACATGCATTGTCAAGATACTTGACACATATTGAGTTGATGAAAGTGAATTAACATAGGATAAAGTATTGCTCATTAGTTATGGATGCTCAGTGTGGTTATTTATCCCGTAATGACACCTCGGTTGTACCACACTAGGAGTATTTGGTTGTTTTTCTCATAATGAGACCTTGGTTGTACCAAATACTCGAAGGTGGTCGGTGTATTTTTCCGAGTTGGGCTAATGTACCTATTCACCATTGTACGATCATCTGGAAGCATATCCAGAATAGGAAGATAAAACCTGTTGCCATAGAATGATTAAGTAAGGAGTTGAACCCACATGTTATTATGCGAACCTTACAAGAGTATCGTTATTTCATGTAGCTGAAATAGGGAGATAAAACCTATTACCGTAGAGCGATTGAGTAAGAACCCTACAAGAGTATCGCTATTGCAAAAAGATAGGCATACATATATATAGTTGTAGTATGATTCCATGTAGTTTACCCATGAGTAGGGTACACATTGAATATATGATATACATGACATGATATTTTATAATGTTTGAGCTGGATAATATTTCCTTATGATGGTGCCAGCTACCTGAGGGTAGTCTGAGATTATGACAAATTGTTTCATTATGATTTAGGGTAGAAGTTGTAATATTTCTATTTGTGATGATTGTTCATATATAGGTTTGAAGTTAGTAGTTAGTGATTCATAGCTCAAGATATATGGTATATACATGAGGGTTTCCTTGTTTGGGTTATTTTGCTCGACGTACTAGTCTTGAGTTATGGATTTCTAGTTACTAATTTTACTTGCATTTTTATTCTTAGCTGAGATTAATATTTAGTGATTCATAATTTGGGATACGAGGTGTATACATGAGGGTTTCCTTATTTGGATTATTTCGCTTGACGTACCTGTTTTCGTCAAAAGTTGTCTTTTTCATTGTTGTTAAACCTGTTACAATCGTTTATCGATTACAAGTTCGAGTTGATCTTTTTATAAGATCTTCTTACAATGAGAAAAGTAAAGATTACAACTTTATGAAATAAAATGCAACAGTAGTTTACCTCCTGTTACTTTGTGTGCGATCTTTGCCTGTGTCGGGGACGTGTTAGTCCGTGGACCGTTACGGATCAGATCCGGTTGACAAGTGTAATTATGCTCTTGCTTCATGAAGGAAACAATCACAGCAGCGACAATCACGACCAAGCGAGATTGTGGCTCTTCTCGATATCAAAACAAAGTTTGATCCGCAGGAAGGAGGGCGAGAGAATCTCAAATCTTTCGAAGGCTTTTTCTTTATGAAAAAGTTTGCCAAGATCTGCCAATTCTCCTCTGAAATTCATGGTCTACTGTTCAATTGGACAGCACCTCACCCTCAGATTTTAGATCCTTTTAAATGAGGGCTATGGGCTTTTATTTATAGGCTTTTGTCATCGCGTTTTCTGATAAGATCAAGTATTTTGACGTCATCTGCAATTGATAACTGCCCAGGCGCACTTAATGATAACTTCAGAACAATTGGGGAGGTCTTGGGACGTAAGAATTCTAATAAAACATCGAAATCCACATTTTGGGAGGTTTGGGTGGCCCAGATAGTCATGGTGTTTCGGAGCAGTGCGAGTCACCATTTGGTGACTCGGAGCTGTGCGAGTCACCATTTGGTGACTCGGCCTGTGCGAGTCACCATTTGGTGACTTGGACCAGTACGAGTCACCTGGCCAAGTGTTATGTCTTTTTGACTCTTTTGGCTGTTTACAATTCCTTTGGTTCGCTTGCTCTCCCCTTTACGCGTGTTTCGTTAATTTGTTGAGTTGTGTGCTTTTACCGATTCGCTTCATGCATTTCATCGTCATCAGATAAACTTCTTTGACTCAGATGATGTGGTTCATCATCTTCTCTTTGTCTTAAGCTACATGGAGGAACCCATCGGCAATTTTGGACGTCTACAATACCCATTCCCATGTTATGAATATCTAAATACCAATTTTTGTTTAGCATAGTATTGATGATTTTATATTTATATATACTAACTAGTATTTTCTTATATACTGCTACCACTTCCCCTTGGGGGCGGTAGAGATGATCTTGCTAGCGCTTTAACGCTCGTTGTTTCTCCTCTTTTCATGCGGCGAGTTCAGCGCACGGAGAGTCGCAAGTTGATGGGATTTTGCCTTAGAGTCCATATATATATATATATATTTCTTCAAATGCTCCACAGTAGCTAGATATTTCAGACTCTAAACTTGTATTTTTATTTTGTAGAGGCTAAATGCCTCAGTGAGGTTTATTTGACTCTTCATTCTGAGACATAATACATTATTACAGTTTAGAGATATTGTTATTCTATTTTAGTTGGGCTCATTTGTTGATTATTTCTCATATACTTCTTCTATGCATATTCTATTCTTGTACTATTTCTATTATTTGTCTATTTTGTACCTTCAGCTATTTATTGATTCTACCAGAGAGATAGCAACTGTAATGGTAAAATATGTTGTAGTATGGTGTTGGTGCTTGGACAATATGGGTTTTACCTTGGACTACAGCCTTGTGTGAACCCTGGAGCATCACAATTGGTATCAAAGCTCTAGTTCTGATATTCTTAGGATCATCCATGTGTCATATTGTGGAGCTAGGATAGAGTTTCCTAGGAATCATGTATAGAGTCCACTAAGAATTCCTATTATGAGTGAGGATGTATTATATATATATGCGAATATTACAATTTTTTTTATGATGAACTATTTGCTTGAATTATAAAGCATGTTACGGGTGATAAGTGATACAATTTTCGTACTGGTATATATTATGATATTTACGCTTGAGATCCTATTAATAAGCTCTACTTCTAAACTTATAGATGTCGGGAAGAGGATGTGGATGTAGAGGTACTCATGCTCAAGGAGCTAAGCAAGATGATAGAGAGCCTGAGCCGTAGCAGGGTACACAGTACTTAGTGGATCTCATAGCACCTTTGGCAGCTCGACTAGCAGTGATTGTGGAGCAGTTAGCAAATCAGGCTCAGTAGGAAGTACCCATTCGGGAGGAGATGCCCAATCGGGAGGTAACACCAAAGGAGACACCGATAGATACACCAACACCACCAGTAGACGATGGAGCTGTTGAGCAGGAGGCTTGGCTTCGTTTGATAGAGAGATACCAAAAGTTGAAGGCTCCAGAGTTTCATGGTTCGTCGGATTCTATTGCTGCACACAAATGGAAGGAAGATGTGAGAAATATTTTGGATATGCTTAATGTAAATACTGTGCAGAAGCAGAGGCTAGCAGCTTTCACCCTCAAGGGCGATGCAGGAGGATGGTATTGGCTTCGTTTCACTCCAGAGCAGAGGATGATGGTTTCAAGGGAGATTTTTGTATACTCTTCGATGAGCAGTATGTGTTGGCTGTAGCAAAAGTCGGGAAGGAGCGAAAGCCGGGAAGGAGTTCGAGCTAGCCCGGTTGGAGCCGGGGGATATGTCTGTGATGGATTTTTAAAGTAAATTCATGACACTGATTAGATTCACGGGTATGTAGCACACCGAGGAGCGGTAGGCTCAGATGTTTATGATGGGGGCTTCACCCAAGTTTATGTCGATATCTGGTATCACGGAGATTTCGGTCAGTGCAAATGCCTCCATGGCTCAGGAGACAGAGACGATTATGTTTCTTAAGGCCAAAGAAGGCAATTTTAAATCAAGACAACCCAGGAATAAAAGTAAAGGTAAAGGTAAGAGACCTTTTGCAGGCTCAGAAGGACCCTAACAGCGGGGCAAGGGTCCACATCAACAAGGTCCTAATAAGAAGGGACCTCAACATGATAAAAAGGCGCATCAATGCAGGTTTTAGGGGACTTGTTACATTTGCAACAAATTTGGACACCGAGCATCTGAGTGTCGCAACGCATCATCAGCAGACCAGCAGGGCAAGAATAAGAACCAGCATAAGCAAAATCGTGCACAGGGTCGAGGATAGGACCAGCCGTTGAGGACTGAGGCACCTCCAGTAGTCCTAAGGATTGAGAGATAGGTGCGAGCTATTCAAGAGGTCCAACAGGGACAGATGGTCCTAACGTTCCATGTGATGCAGCGTAATAGCCTTCGGCTACTGGTAGAGTATATGTAGTTATTCTTCGCGACCATGGCATGGGCGGGGACTTAGTGGAAGGTACATTCCTTATGGACTCCTTTTCAGAACATATTCTTTTTGATTCTGACACTTCGCCTTCCTTCATCTCCTATGATTTTATGGTTAAACTTCATCTTGTAGCGCAGCCTTTAGATATTCTATTATCTGTATCTACTCCTTTGGGAGAGGTGTCTCATTTAGAGAGTGTTTGTAGGAGATGTGTCATTAGCTTAGACGATTCCGAGTTTGTGATTGATTTGATCATGTTGCATATGTCTGAGTTCGAGATTATCCTTGGTATGGATTGGCTATCTTACCACCATGTAAGCATCGACTATTTTGCGAAGACAATCAGCTTGCGAGCTTGTGATGGATCTGAGTTGGTAGTAGCAACCTCACGAGAAACCAGATTGCGGAGTCATTTCTGGCATATGTTGAGGAGGTGATGTTGCAGGATCAGGGTGTAGATTTGAATGAGACGCGAGTGGTCTCAGAGTATCTTTCAGGACATATTATGTTTACTTCCGGTGAGAGAGGTCGAGTTTTACATAGAATTATAGACAGGCACCACCCCAATTTCCTGAGCACCTTATCATATGACGTCTGCTGAGATGAGGGAGTTCCAGATCCAGTTAGATGAGTTGTTGTTGTTGGCCCTATGGTTTTGATGATGATTTGTCAAACAATTTATAACTAATCTATTTTCTAGTTTTGTTATTTAGTTTTTCTCTTTACAGGAAATTCAACACACGGCAATCAAGAGTTAAAGATTCAAGTTCATGTGTGTACATTCACCTAGGTATAAGTTTAGTTTGCTTACATATATCGTATGATTATATTTAAGCTCAATATGTAAACACAACACTGACTTTTTATATCATACAAATGATTTTTTATCAAACATTGTTACAATATCTTTTATTTCATGTCTACAGCTCGTTCAGATTTCATAATATATATATATAATGTATGCATGGTATATATATACACGAGTTTACAAGTCATATTTTAATTTTCATGCTCGCGAAAAACAGGTTTTCTGAACACTTTTCAAAAACAGTGAGTTTTCACAAACGAAAATTGTATTTCCAAAAATTCCTTTTCAAACATGTTTATTCTATCATTTAGAAACTTTCCCCAAGGTTTTACTATTTTTAGAATTGATTTGATATTTTAACGTATTTTCGAAATCAGCCCAAAACCTGTAATTTGACATGTATCAGTTTGCGGTCGACCGTCACGGTTGACCGCCAGTAGTTAATTTTCATAGTATGCCTTTTATTGGATCACGGTCGACCGTGACAGTCGACCATGGCTCAATCTCGAGATTTTTTCGGTCAACCGTCACGGTCGACCGCCAGCTTTTCAAAACAATTCTTTTGGATTTTATGCTTCGTGGTCGACCGCCAGTTTTTCACGGTCGACCGCCGAACTCATAATTGCTTTCCAACGGCTATTTTCTGATTTTATTCTCTGGGGCTATTTTGGTCTTTTCAAGGTTGTTTTGGCTGATGTTTTGAGTGGGTATAAATACCTCATTGCCTTCCTCTTTCAACAACTAAGGAGTTTGTTTTACAATAAGTTTTTAACAAAAGATTAAGAGTTGTTTAAGAGCTGTTTAAGCTGATTTTGTCAGTCTGTTTCAAAAGAAGTTTTCTACAACAAGAAGAGGCTTTCAATTCCATCATCTACTATTCTTCTTGTCTATTGAGAAGTTTTCTTAACTCATTTTACATATAGCTTATTATTTTATTTTTATATCTTAGCTATATTTATTGAGTTGCATATTTTCTGTTCACTGATATCACACACACTGTATTGAGCTTTAATATTTCCATACTATATATTGTTGGGTAACGGTGTGTGATTTAGTGAGTGTGAGCTTCATTGAGTTCTTATTTGTTATCGAGAACAAATCATTGTATTCAACCATTATTGTGAGTATCACTTGTAATACACTTGTACACCGAGAGAAGTGTGAGGCGTGAGACGGGGTCGAATCCAATAGGAGTGGCGTCGGTTGACGAACCTAGGGTGATGTTGTATCCGAGCACTTGAGGAGGAGGACACGGGCTAGGTTTCTACACTTAGTGTGTAAAGTGTGATTGCATAGTGTTTGTTGTGTGAGAGTTTTTGGTAAACTTGTAAACCGAGTGTGTAGAATTCCGGCTTTCAAACCGGATTGTGATAGTGGAGATCTCCTCGAGGTGAGGAGCGAGGACGTAGGTCGTGGTGACCGAACCTCGTAAACATATCGTGTGTTTGTGTTTTGCTTAGCGTATATTCAATTTTGCTTAGCGTATATTCATAAAAAATGTGATGTCATGTTAGAAGTAGATAAGTTAAAATCTATGATGAATAAGCATGTTTATTCTACTTCTAGTAGAAATGCTTGTATGCACAATGATGAGTTGAATCAAATGAGAAAACGAATATCTACCTTAGATTCAACACTAAACACTTGTATTACTAATAACAAAAAGCTTATGGACTTGTTTGCAAAGTTTAATATTAATTCTTCTAAGAAACCTATTCACTGTGCACACATGTATGACAAAATTCACAAATGTTCTATATGCGGTCTTAAAGGCCATTTAGCCCAATTTTGTCATAATGCACAAAAGATAGATAAGCCTATTCATGATTGTGTATCCCATCAAGCTTCACATACACATGTACACACACATAGTGTAAATCATAAACAAGCTCATGTGTACAAATGTGATTATTGTGGTCGTTTTGGTCATTTGGCCATGTTTTGTTTTGATTTGAAAAGAAATTCTCGTTTGCAAAATAATTACAAAGAAAAATCTATTTTTGTAAATGAACCACGTGCACATCATTTCGGTCAAAGCAAACCATTCAAACCCCTATATTGCACAAATTGCAATCGCATGGGTCATGTTTACGATTTTTATTTTGATCGTATCGGTATACAAAATACGCCCAAGCGGGTTCATGACCCTAGGGCCTTGGATTTACATGGTAGGGGTCATGTCCCAAATTTTAGTGGTACCAAAATGATTTGGGTACCAAAATGAGTTTTATTTCATAACTATCGTTTTGTTTTTTTTGTTCTATAGTTGTTTTTGAGTTTTGATGTTGATTTAGCTATTATTAAGTTAACATAAAATATTTCTTTGTTTTACTAGCTAATAGGTTTTATATATGTATAATATCTCATAAAACAAATTTTCATTAAGGTCCAAAATAAAATTTTCACAAAATTCAGATTTTACAAACATTTGCTGCTATTTTTCTCGCGATCGACAGCCACGGTCGACCGTAAAAGTTTTTGAGATTGTCACGGTCGACCGTAAGAGGTTTTTTTTGTTTCCTGCTCACTTTCTTATCGGGTTTCGGTTTTTATTTGGATACTTTTCTTAACCCGAATAAATCATCACCTTTGAACTTAATTTCGAACTGATCTTAGCCGCTCCTTCTTCATCTCAATAGACCCGACCCTTTGTTTTTCCCTATTTCAAATTTTTTCCCCAAATTCTCAGTTCTTCCCGACGGTCGCCCGTCGCTTTCTCATCGTTCGACCGCGCCTCTCTCCTTCATCGATTCCTCCAGAATTTGTTGGGTAATCCTCTTCACCAATC
>BQKN01057481.1:12027-27162 GCA_022839385.1 Asparagus kiusianus | reverse complement strand
AGTTTCGTAAAGTTTTTTAGAAAAACCGACCTGGTTTCAGCGACAGTGCTGAAACCAAGTCGGTTTCTCTAATTAAATCTCAAACGGGTCGTATTTTGCAATTAGTTTCTCAAATAGGTTGGTTTTGAAAATTTGTCCCCGAAAGAACAGAAAAATTTCATCACTGATGATTGAGAATAGAAACGCCAAGGTGATAGAAGTGTACACCTTCCATCGTCGTAGTTGCTGTACGGTGGGTCCCACGTGAAGGAGTATTGCTTGATCGCATCGCTCGTCGTCAAGGGGGAGTTAATCTAAGCGCGCAAGAAAAGAAAAAGAAAAGGGAAAGACGAAAACGAGAAAGAGGGGAAAAATTGAAGTCAAAATCAGACGAAGAGATGCAGCAGAGATCGGCATCGTCGGCGTCGGTGGCGGCGG
The DNA here is from genome assembly GCA_022839385.1 of Asparagus kiusianus. NCBI lineage: Eukaryota > Viridiplantae > Streptophyta > Magnoliopsida > Asparagales > Asparagaceae > Asparagus > Asparagus kiusianus. The sequence continues at coordinate 26,745 of BQKN01057481.1, read as the reverse complement.
CGACGGCGGCGAGGAAGCGGTGCGAGGGAACGGCGATGGGATCCATAACCCTCGACCTCCGCCCTGGTCTCGGGATCGGTCCCTTTACTCTCGGTATCTCCTCTAACCCTAACTTTTGCTCCTCTAATGCTCGCGATTCTATACAATCACCCGAAATTTCCCCTTTTTTTGGACCTAAATCACTTTTGATAAGAAGAGATTTTGGTCAAGGATTTCAGTAATTTACTCAGTTTTCATAGTTCGGAATGTTTGATTGATTAATCGTGGTAAACTATTAAGAGGATTATAAGTTCCTGGTGTATATACGCTCACTTCTGCGATGGACGTTTAGTATAAAGATCATGCTATTTTCATCTTTTGTAAACTTATGTTGTGTGCCATATGTTTAAGACGATGGCTTTAGCAGATTAAGTCATAATGTTTGCATCTCTAGATTGTGCTTAAATTGTTTGTGGATATAGGAGAACAATGTCTCTTTACAAGAATGAAAGTTTTTGGTTAAAAAGGAGTTATTTGAACTTAAACACAACACAGTTTACCTCATTTTTTTTACTTTGATACCCCAAAGATTTTTCTTTGCTCAAAATATACCCCAAAGTTCATCAAAACTTGACTTTGATGCCCGAAAGTTCTACAAAAATGTCACTTTGATACTTCAAAGCTGTACAAAATTCAACTTTGATGCCCTAAAGTTCAAAAAAAAAAAAAAAAAAAAAAAACTTTTGATGCCCTAAAGTTCAAAAAAATTTAACTGATACTGAAACTTAAAAATTTTGTTAATATTTTGCTAAAGTTTGGAGTATCAAAATTAAATTTTTATTCAAATTTGTTTGTGTATCAAAGTTAAATTTCATTGAATTTTGGGGTACATTTTGGGCAAAAAGAAACTTTGAGTATCAAAGTTAAAAATGAGGTAAACTTTAGGGTACTTTTTGGGCAAAAGAATACTCTGGGGTATCAAAGTTAAACAGAGTGAACTTTCAGGTTTTTAAGTGCAAATAACCCAAAAACAAATATATGTTGTCCGTTCTAATTTTTAAACCAACCGAAATCAAAGCTAATTATAGAAGGGAAAAAAGCATAGTATTGGCTGTTGTGCTGTTAGTGAAAGTTACTTTGCTGAGTTCCTAGCAGTTAGCTGGTTCAGAATCGGACATGTAGTGCCTTTTTCATTTTTTTATTGTTTTTGTAGCCATTATCTTCGTTTTAAGACTTTCCATATGCGAGATAGTACATCAAGCAAGCAAGTTAAATGTTGAAACTTTAGGCTTTTCAAAATGCGATTTTCAGCCTTGGTAGCTCCTGTAGAAATGGTGATAGGTCTACCTAGGCTCCATTGACAAAACTCCGGAGACTTTTACTAATAAACATGAACTAGCACTGCGAACCGTGTCAAGATTTCAAAACTTGCTTATTAGATATTTGAATTTATGAAATCGGCAATGCCAATATTTTCTTTCAAAAAATGTTTGAAAATTAAAACTAGACGCATATAAAATTGGGCTTTATCAGTGTCAAGGTTTTATTCCAAATATAACATACAAATTTTCCCTTTTTGTCTTTGTCTCCATCATTTTAAATTGCAATTTTTCTTCTGATATAGGGATGTCTATGCGCGAGGCATTTTCCCAAATAGAGCATCAACCCAACATATACGATGTGGTCCACGTGAAATATCTTGATGAGGTCTGTGATGTCTATTTTGTTACTGTAGATTTCTGTGATACAACTTCCAATGAGTACGAGTTTTTTTAAGTTTTTGTTACATATTAATTATCTTGTTGGAAAGTTTTCATTGCAGTATATCGTTTATGCACTAACACGGTTATACATTTATCCATTACCAAAAGCTTACAATTCTTGTCTATGTTTAGAGTAAATAGATTGGGCACTCATATATTAGATTACCATATACATTTCATGGCTGGGGGAGCATTCTCAGTTTTGGTTTTTTTCGTAACTTTGAATTGTTTTCATTTGTTTTCTCTGAACATCTCAATGTGACTGCAACGTTGCTCTAAATGGCAGCATTTATAGATAAAAGGAGGTGGGAACATGAACAAACATTTTGCATGTGGATGTTTGTGTTGGATGTTAAAACTGCTGTCTCGTAACTTGCAGTGCAGATAACTAGATATTCCCATCCATCCAAACCATCCATCTCTCTACCTTGTACTTCGCCACTAACCTCTCTCTTTTCATAGAATTACATATTATGTCAATGGTGGTCACAACGCATACCTTCTACATACACCATGATGTTCAATTCGCTTTTAGAATCTACTTATTATGCAATATCCTAGTTAGGTTTGTTCAGACCCACGTAATAACATATTGTCAGAGCCCTATGTTCCTGTATTATCTTGTTTAAGTTATCACCTCATCTAATATTACACTAATATGTTAGTTTATTTGTAATGATAGTAAGTAAAGGTAGGCCGTTCATTTAGCTTTATGATGTGAGGACCCATAAATTATGTGGAGGATTAGGATGAACATGTTACTTTCTAGCTTCACCAAAAGTTCAGCTTTAACTTATTAATATATGTAAATTATGCTGGAAATCAAGGAGAAATCTCTTCAAATGAATTAAAAAAAAACAGGACATCTGTTTATAAATACCTGTAGTCCACCCACCAAAAGATTTTGAATTTTATATCATGTCCAACTTCATCTCCAAAAGTCAAAAAACTTCCTACTTGATTAATAAGGTAGATGTCTATTGTGAATTAAAAATGAAGTATGGAGAGCCAAATCACTGTAAATAATTTGCTTCTATTGTGTTACATGTGGTGTGGTTAATAAAGGGCCAAGATGGACCTTTTTATTTAATACATGGAATGTTAATATTGTCTTCTTCTTCTTGCAGGAGCCATTGAAACTGGATACTGTTATTTGTTTTCCAGATCATGGTTTTCATCTACGTTTTGATTCATGGTCACAAGTAAGTTCTTGCTTTTTTCATTTAGTTCATGTTGAGTGCTCTAATTTGTTTATCCTTAGTTCTACGTACATGAATGGAATTGACTTTATGTTAGTGGCATATGTATGGTCTATTTTGTTTCATATTTGAAGTTCGTTTCTGAATATGTTTAGATCTAGTGAAAGCTTTTCTTGGACTGAGTAGTAGGCCCTGATTGGATTTTTTTTCTTCAGCCTTCTTTTGTGTGGGTCTAGAGTGGATAACTCCTACCCTCTCTCTTAACAGGCAAAAAGTTCCTTTGTAAATATTGTTTGACCTTCTTGAATTTGTGTACCTTCAATCACATGCAAACTCTCTTCCTGTTCATTCAAGTTCTGTCCCGTTTCCTTGAGTCAAGGGCCATTAGTCGATAGAGCTATAGCCGTCTTCAGAGGGAGGGAGGGAGGGAGGGAGCGAAATTATGTAAAGAAAATTTCCACATCTTATCAGAGAAATGGGATAGACCATATAGGTTTTCCAATTATTGCATGGTATAAGATTGCATAAGGGCGATAACGGAGATATAATTTCTGAACTAATGTTTTTCTTGTCCCTGCTTATTTTAATTTTTCATATTGCAGTTTCATTATTACTTTATGAATGATAGTATTTGTTCTTCTAAATGTTTTAAAATTTTGATGTTGTGGTCTTCCTTAGAGATTGCGGCTTATTGAGGTTTATGATGTCAAACGTCTTCAGATGCGTTATGCAACTTCTTTGATCGGGTGAGTAAACTTTCGTTCACTTATTCTTTTCCTTATTGCTTTTTTTGCGCATGTTTACTTGAGCAATATTTTCTCTTCAGTGGCCCTTCCAGTCTAGCCACTTTTGTAGCCGTATATGCACTTTTTGGCCCTACATTCCCTGGAATATATGACAAAGAGAGAGCTATATATACTCTACTTTACCCGGTACACCTAGCAAATACATAATTTTTTTGCCTTAGTTTTTTCACCGTCAGTCCATGCTCACTCAAGTTGATATTTCCTTTCAGGGATTATCCTTTGCTTTTCCTATTCCCAGCCAGTACACAAGTTGCTTTCATGATGGGGAAGGTGCATTTCCTTGTTTCTCAAGTTCAAAGTAACATTGCATTTATTGTGCTATTAGAATACGCTGTTTCTTAGTTATTCCTTATTAATTTTGGCAGTATCAGCAGAGCTCCCTCTGGAATTTCCTGATGGAACAACCCCAGTGACATGCCGTGTGTCAGTGTATGATAGCTCCTCTGACAATAAGGTTGGTATTGGATCGTTGATGGATAAAGCTTCAGTTCCTCCATTGCCTGCCGGCAGTTTATACATGGAAGAGGTGCATGCTAAGGTTGGACTCTTTTCTTCAGAGTATTTTCTGAAGATAATGTTCTGGTTGCATCATGATTATTAATGATTAACTTAGTGGAGAGATGACACTACGAAACTAAGTGAAAGAGTAGGATTCAGGTTACTGACCCCAAAATTTTGGGATATTGGCTTTGTTGTTGTTGGTGGCGTTGTTGTTACATCATAAACATAAGCAGGTGAACAACAACATCAACTATAGTTACAAAGCAGTTCTTCACCACTTTCTAATCCTCTGGATTTATTGATTATGCTATTTATCGTTTAGATGTATTGTTACCATAGGTGAGCTGTGGCATCTTGATGCCTGTCTGAAGCTCACTTTTTCTTTTCCTATATTAGATTTCTCATCATGTTTATGCCTTCTACTCATCTTACAGTATGGCTGTAATTATATATTTATGTTGATGGACTAGTTAGCATGTCTTCAAAATATAATGCTCAAGAAAAAATGAAGATTCACATTTTGGCTGCTTTTGCTTCATGTTTGTCATCTTCCAATTGTTACTAAGTTGTTGAGACATGCATCAATATGGATATGACATGGACTTCTTTCTTTCATTGTTTTTGTGAAGTGATTGTATTTTTCTGCTTCAAATTTATAATTTTGAGAGACGTGGTAATTAACTGAAACCTTAGATTAAATTACTGGCCTCTGGATTGGGAATTCTGATTTACATCTGTTTTTTTCCAGCTTGGAGAAGGACTACAGTTCACAATTGGAGGTCAGCACATACCGTTTGGTGCATCCCCACAGGCAAGGCTCTTATTACTTTGTGGGTGTTATTATTCCTTTTGAATAGGTTATGCTATATTATTTGTTATATACTGTGATAATTGTTATTGTGGGAGCTGTCTCCCATCAAAAAGGACTGGGCTTTAAAACTCTTCTCTGCTAAGGCGAGTTCATAATATTTATAGTTTTTCATGTTACATAAAGCCAAATACAAGTTGTGTAACGTTTTTTTTTCAAGAATGCTCTGGGTTTAGATTTTGCAAGACCTAATGTGGGTCTAGAATAGTAGAAATGGTTGGAATTTACAAACCTTCTGGATGTGAAAATGTATCTTTATGAAAAGAGCAAAATTTACTTCTCATCCATGCATCAAATGGTTGTGACAACTTATAAAAATAATACAAAGAATAAGACCACATGATTAATGGGTAAATAGCACTCATATCTCACCCACATGAGGTGAGGAGAGAAGGATGATTGGTGTAGGTCATCGATTTGAATGGTTCATTATAGATTTTTCATTGGGGACTATGTAAGGAATTTTCCCAGTTATAGCTTACTTCGTGTGTGCGTGCGTGCGCATGAGCGCATATGCATATGCAAATGCAGAAAGTTGCTCAGTCAATGAAAAGAAATTATCTTGTGGCAACATTTAAGGGTATCAAAGAGACATGCTATTTCAAAGGTTTTCCCAAAGGCGAGCATGTTCGCAACCCAAGGAATGATCAACTGGAGAACTCAGTAAAAATGGGTCCTTGCTCTTATTCTCGGCAAAAGTAGAGAGAACTCCAAGGAGAAGGGAAAATGGATAGAGAGAAAACTCAGAAAAGAGAACTCTCTTGAGATACGGAGAAAAAATTGTGAGAGAAAGAGAGAGAAGGGAGGGAGGGGGTAGGGAGAGAGGGAGGGAAGAAGGGCTGGATGGTTGGAGGGAGGTGGTCTTTGTTGGCCCATGTGCTCACAATGAGGAGAGGGGAGCGGAGGGAGGGGGGGGGGGGGGAGGAGAAGATAGGGGAGGGGAGGAGGGGGGGGGGGGGGAGGGAGGTGGTCTTGGTTGGCCCATGTGCTCACAGTAGCTCTCAAAGCATATGTATGCCACTTAGGCTTGTTTTGTGGTTGACCTTAGGAAGATGGTTTTGGCCTCGTGCTCGCCATAGTTTCCAAATCATATATATGCCACTTTGGCTTCTTTCATGGTTCACTGTAGTCTTACTACTTCCAACTTTTTTTAATATTGTCCTATAGGCTTAGATTGTTTTATCTTTAATGTTCTTGCTTTGTTGCTTCCATATTATATGCTTTCTTTCTCTGGATGTCTTTTATTAATCATATGTTTCACTTTTGTAGTAAATTTTAAATTTAAGCTCCTTCTCCCTTTGCTTGATGCATTATTTTTTCCATAAGTGTTTCTAAATGTCTGAACCCTTCTTGCAGGATGTGTGGACTGAACTTGGGCGCCCTTGTGGAATCCATCAAAAGCAGGTTTTTTCATCCTGTAAAATTCATGGTTAATCATCATAATGAGACATAAAACCAAAAAATTATAGGTTACACTTCAAATTTATAAAACTTTCCTTGAAAGCATGTTGTTTTACATGGCTTGAATTCAGACCTTTATGTCTAAGTCTTCTGTTGATGCAAAAAGAGCATTTGTCTTTCCAAATTCTGTTAGGATTAAATTTGTAGACTTTTCAAGATTTTCTTTTAGCTTTCAGTGTATAAATGGTTCATGGGGTAAGAAATTTGATAAGCAAAGAAAGAAAACTAATCAGTTTATGAACTCTTCTTGGTTGATGAATTGAGTCAATGATTAAGATGCACTGAAAAGGACATGGTCTACTAAGTATAACGGACATCATTGGTACCCAATGATAGACTAAAGGACATCATATGTTATGAATATATGTAATATGTATAGTATATGCTTTTGCATTTAATGGTTCACTCTGCACTAAGGAGCAGTATATATTGTGAACTTATGTGGAGTTATGCTTCTTTGTTGATGTCAGTTCACACTTGATTAATTTGGCAACCATCATCTGTTCTAGATCCGGCAATTTCATTCATAGTTGTTGGGACTCAATTTGTTCCTGTTCACTGGACTGGTACGAGAGTGTGATACGCCACTCATTAGGAATTGGGTACGAGGGGGTAGGCATATATGGTACGCTAGGTAGCATGGTACGTATTAGGTTCGGTTCCTAAATGTAGGAGTCAGAGGTTTTGCAGCAGTCAAATTTAAGAAATTTGCTAGTTGATGTAACTAATGTTAAAAGAACCTTGAGAATTATGTTGCAATTAAAGTATGCATACTTTATTTGCTTAAATTTTCACGTTTTTTGTTGTTTATTCTATTGAAAAAGAGTTATTATTTGTCAAAATTTTAATTGGTTTGAATTCTAAATTGGGTCGCTAGAGTTGGTGAATCGGATCATGTTCTGCCGTGAATTTGGGATGATTGAACCCAGGTCGCTGTTTGCTATAACATCCCAGGTTCTCGACTTCTCTGGTTAAGTTCTTACTTTCTGATATGGCAAAAGCACCTTCTAGTAAAACATCATAAATAGAAAATCCCAAAAACTGCAATAGTTTAATAAATTAAGTATGGTGAATAATGCTATTTAGAGAAGCAATCTCAATAAAGTTCTTTTACGTGCAGTAACTTTTGTTTCAGGATCACTAAATTACTCTACTCTTTAACAGGAGACGTAATAGGGCAATGTAGTATATCGAAAGGAATCATGAAATTGAAAGTAAAACTAGATGACTATTTCTTGGGAACCATTTTATTTCTTTCGAGTTGTGACCTTATTCATCTGGTGGCATCTCAAAATCAGTAGTTAGCTTGCATTTGAGACACTTGATACCATATATTGCTGATTCCTAAAAACACAAACTCAAGAATATGATATTAACAACATCCAGATATATGTAACCATGCTTAGGTTGAAGATACTATAGCCATTTCCAATTGCTTTACTGTTAGAAGGACATGTCTGCGAATGATATATTTTATATTGGATGCGCTCTAGGTGTCAGATTAAGATGCTTGTGTAACGCCCCAACCTGTATAACATTTAAATATTCAAGATCGGCGTGACCTACGTAAATGGTAAACGGTGAACCTGTACAAGTATTTCATATATAGGCATATCCATCCAACGGACATAACCCATTCTCCAAAATATATTAGGTTGACAGGTAAGTATAGCAGAATCTCTATACAGTGGTGACCAGCTATAAAAGCACTTAAATATACAAAAAATTTGCCACTCTGAAAATTTATATTACATTACTATTGTGTTTTGTTTATATTGCTAGCAAAAATGCACTTGCAAAACCAGTCTAAGCTTCTACCTACTGGTCACTTGTTCTAGTGGGGTCCTTATTCTTGCTTTGGATTGCTTCCTGTGGACGAATGCAGCCACAGAAATATGTGGTGAGCGAAAGCTCAGTAGGTAATTCAAATGAAAGTTACGAATGCATCAATGGAGAGATCAAATGTAGAGGAATGTTGTAATATTCAAACATGAGAACTGAAATCTCAAAATTACCAATCAGATGACGAACATGCTCTATTTCCAGGATTCTGAGTTGTTCCCAATCACATGACTACATCGCACACATGCCTGCAATTATGAACTAAACTCATTGTTGAAGTGTTACTTCACACGTAGCAATGGTCCACCAAAATAGAGCATAAAGCAAATATTTGTCAACAACAATATCATGAGAATTAACTTCACAATGAGGTCTCATCAAATGATATATATATTTTTGATATAAAACCACTAATTGGGCATTTTATTGAGCTGTTTGATCCTCAAACAGTACATTAGCAATTATGTTCTGGGGACCACGATGCCAATCGAAATAGAGGCCCTCGCTAGATGATGAGCCACCTTATTACATCATCACTGGACATGAGAAATGGAAATAGACAAAAACATATCAAGTAGAGGAAAACAATTCTCTATCACAAGGCCAAAGTCGGTACGACGCCAATCCGTTGTTTTAGACTCCTTGCTACTTTAATGTTGTCCATCTCGAGATCAAGTCGTTGGAAACCCAATTCCTGGGACATTACTAGACCATGAAAAGTAGCACGCGCCTTGGCAATGTCCGGATTCATCTCAGGATCGGTCCATGCCACTGCTGACACAAAATTTCCCTCTTCATCTCTCAATATAGCACCTGAACCTGTCCGCCTTTGCATTTCAAACACTGCTGCATCAACGTTTAGTTTTATCCTATCATGAGTTGGTTTGAACCGCCTTGGGGCTCACGTGGAGGCGTTTCATGTGAATGAAGTCTTTTTTGCTTCCTTTGCGTAGCTTCTTTGAACTCAGCTAAATGACGAAGGCTCTCATCCCAGACTCGAAGAGGAGTTACCTCCTCAGCATGCATGCCACACAATCTGATTCCGAAAAAATCATGACCACCATATAATACACCCAACCCATGTCTCCCCATCTTCACTTAGAGAAGCAAACAAGCTACCCAACCATTCCCGAAAGCTTGAACCTGGAACATCATCAACACAGTGGCTCAATGGGGATGCCCACCATACCATACGAGCAAAAGGGCAATCACGCATAATATTGATAACATTCTCCTCTTTTTCACGGAAAACACAATTCAAGGATGATAAGCTACATCACCTTCTTGCTAGACTCACTCGCAGCAGACGAAAATCACCATATGCATATATTGATCATCATATTTCCTCGGATGTGATTAACTAGTGTGTGAACTATTTTCCAGTTCTGAAGTTAGAAAGTTTATTTATACAAGATTTATTTTTCCCTTTACTGGCCGATCCAATTTGGTTCATATATGTAGTTTCAAAGTAGGATCACTAGAACTCGTCTTAAATTGCCCAAGAACATAACATGTTTCTTTTTATCAAACAAGACGGACCTTTGTATTTCAGTCTGTTTAACTTGCTATTTCTAAACATAATATAGTATGTCATATACCAATAAATTGTATATTTATGGATTGCTGTCCAAGTCCACTTTCTAACAATGGAAACGGGTCGTCAATACGAGTTATATAGAGAAAGATATATACTTACTACTATAATTGCACATAATTTTCTAAAACAGGATGACAATTTCTATATGCTACTTTACCTGACTGGTTATGGTATCAATTGATACCTAATTGCAAAAAAAATTATACTATCATGTAGATTTATCTATCTAGTTTCATACTCTTCAAACAGTTTATTTTTACAGGTTCCATAGCAGAAGATACATATGATTTACTCTCAAATTTAGTCCATAAAAATCCCTCAAATAATTTCTTCTAAATTCAGAAAATAGTGTTCTTGCTAGTGGAAGACTTTATAGCAAAGGTTTGGTTGAAGTTTGGAGACTAAAAGCAATAAGCTCAAGGTGTAAAATCTCGAACAAAATCATTGTTATTGATTGATAGAAATTTGCTTCTTTCTCCTTGGAAATTAATATTAAAAATAAAAATAAACTAGGAAAACTAGAGTAATTTAGATTGTATTTAAGATTATTGAAGAAAAACTGTTCACTAATTTGAGAAATATTAAAATTACGATAGATTGTTTTGGTGATGTAATTAGAGCTTGAAACATTGAATTTTTTTGCGATGGATGAAAACCTCTCGTCTTTCTATGTAGGAATCCTTTCTTCGAATCACTTCTTGCGTAAGAGAGTAGACAAATAGTAGAACATTCTGATGTAAAGTTTTACCAATTTTGTTGTCAATTAGAACCCGAATTAGTCTAATACAATGGCTGTATGTTACCAATACAGCTCTGCTTCAACGCATTCATAGTAAATCTAAATCATATATATCTTCTGCTGTACAAGTAGAAATGCACTGTTTGAAGATTATGAAACTATATGGATATATCAACATGTCAATATAAAATTTTTTCTGCATTTAGGTATCATTTGATACCATAACCAGTTAGGTAAAGTAGCACATAGAAACTGTCTATCCTGTTTCAAAAAATTATATGCAATTGTAGTAAAAAGTGTAAATCTTCCTCTGTATAACTCATATCGACGACTCATTTGCGTTGTTAAGTGGACTCAAACAGCTGTCCATCGATATATAACTTATTGGTGTACGATATACTATTGCTCAGAAATGGGTAGATAAACAGACTGAAATTCAAAAGCCTGTCCTATTTAATAGAAAGAGACATGATGTACATTTGACAATTTAAGATGTGTAGAGTAATCCTATTTTAAAACTACATATATGAACTGAATAGGACGAGCTAGTAAAGGGAAAAATGATCTTGTCTGAATATACTATCGATGCGATGACTAGTAGATGTCACAACTTTCTAACTTCAGAATTGGAAAATAGTCCACACTAGTTAATCACATTCGATGAAATATAATAATCTCATGTATGTATATGGTGTAAACTACATGTGTATCACACTCATCGTTCTGTGTTTGATTTAGATTTCTAAAATATGCCTTCCACTTAGTTTTGCAAATTGGGTAACTTATTAATTTGCAATTTTGGGAGTAAGCTTTTGTGACTACCCTTTGTTACAAGTTGTTAGCATGATGTACTTCAACTATTTTGGATTGATTGTCAATTACTTGCCTATTTTTATATAAATACATTGGTGTTCTGGCCAGTTTCTGGAATTCTTTACATGCATTGATGATGACTGTTTCTTTGGGATGTTTATTGAGTCTTATTAATGCTAACGTGGAGCTTTCATTAACACCATATCTTCTTGAGAAAAATTGTTTCAGGCTGATTTAGTCCTATCTTCGGGCTAAATAAATGTACATTGTTCATTCTAAATTAATGTAATCAGAGACTAATTTCAGGTCACTTTTTATCCGTAGTAGTTTCCATGCTTAAATTTGGTTACTAAAGGGGGAAAAAATCCTTTCATAATTAGGTCGATCAAATGGTGATTCACTCTGCTTCTGACCCACGTCCCAAGACTACTCTCTGCGGGGATTACTTTTACAATTATTTTTCCCGAGGTTTGGACATATTATTTGATGGCCAGGTATTATACTCACAGTTCAGTTATAGCATTTATACCTAATATTTTTCTTAGATTGATATAACCTCTATACATCATGTGCAGACACATAGAATCAAGAAGTTTGTTTTACACACAAATTTTCCTGGACATTCAGATTTCAATTCCTACATAAAGTGCAACTTCGTTATCTATGACACCAACAGTGAGTGTCATCCCAACATACTTGATTCAATTTACTTGCTGTTGGAAATAATCGAATCCCAGAATATTTGATTTGAGTTATTGATGTGGGAAACAATTCACCATGCAATCTCTTCGCAGCTGAAGACCCTACTCAAGGGGGGAACTGTCTAAAAAGTTGCATTATGCCAAGTACAAAGTGGGAGCAAGTGAAGGTAACAGTGAGTAATCTTGCTATACATTGTTATTGTTTTCATATCATTGGAGATGTAATTCAAAACTCTCTCAGAGGTCACCTTTTTGATGTAATCAGATATCTTGATGTACAATGATTGAGAATGCTTTGCTCAGCAATGATAACACTTTTCACTGCCCTGTGTTTTGGGTGGTTCTTAGTCCACTACACATTGGGCGTGGTTCTTGTGTCATGGATATTTACTGGTGGTATAATAATTTAAAATTGAAGTTACCAAACTTTTTTTCTGTTTGGTTGCTGGGAAGTCATGTTTTATATACAATAGAACACGATAGTGGTTTCTTTGTAAATTTTTTTTAGTTGGTTCCTTAGGGATTCTGTATACTGTTCTTGTTGATTTCATGGAAAATAAAAGTTTTTAGAAGGAACTATTGGATACGGTAGACCACTTTACAAGAAACCAACAAACTACACGCTCACACACACTGCGCGCGCTGTCACGTGTGTTCTTGCTAATTTTCAAATGTCTGCACCTGATGAAGTATTTGATACTGAAGCATTGATCTTAAGTCTGTTTGTTGTTACCGTCATTTTAGGAGATCCTTGGGGATGGTGGTCGTGCTGCAATTCAGACACAAGGCTCTATGAATAATCCTTTTGGATCAACTTTTGTTTATGGTTATCAGAATGTAGCTTTCGAGGTAAAATATTCGTAAGCTTGGGCTTTTGATTTTTTATGATCTTATCCAGTTGTGTTAATTTTCTTCACACTTGGTTACTATTCTTTATTCGTGATAGTTTGTTATGGATAGTTTGTTATAGACCGGTGATAACCGTGGTTCTTATGACTTGCTAGGTTATGAAGAATGGGTATATAGCAACGGTTACTCTATTCCAGTCATAAGGTCGGGGTATAACAACTGTTTATTTATTTCAGTGACAAGGTATGGTTTGTGCTTGATGCTTTGGATGCCATGCTTCATTTTTTTGCTACATTAGGATGTTAGTGGTTAATGTCTAATAAATCTCGCATTCTTGTGTAGCACAATTTAATTCCAGTGGTAATTTTGGATTATATTATGTTCGTACTTTCTGTAGAAGAGCTAAATTTATCTTACGTAGGAACATGTCTATGTCATGATATTTCTTGAATTTTTGTTGCCTCTTTTCCACTAAATAGCAGTTCAGAAATAGAAGTGTTCGTGCTATATAGTTAATGATATGCTGCATAAACTTCTACCTCAGTTAGTTTTATAATAAATTTTGCTTACCTCGGTGTGTAATATTTTGTCATTTACAGGAAGGTTGGATTTGTACAGGAGCGGGTATTTAATACTGAGGACCTTTGTACAGTGAAAGTGCTGTCCTATGTGTATAACTTGTAGTTCACTTGTAAATTAATTAGATTTAATGGGGAAAAAAATAACGTATCTCAGATGGTTCTGCTGGTTGGGTTATGCCCTTCCACAGTTATGATTGCTATTCTTACTTCCAAACTGAGGGATAAGATTTGGAAATTAATTATCCATTAGCAACATTCTGTTAGTGCGCCTGCTTTGGTTAAACATTTGTTCATTTTCTGTGTACAGAAGTTAGTAAGTCAACTTCAGTTTGAGTTAGCTTTGTTTTTTAGGCTAGTTTACATTTCAATACCTTGTTGATTCGCAAAGAAATTACAAAAATAATAATAATATAAAAATGAAAAATAAGCAGACGCTTGTATACCATAAATTATAAAATGGAGCAAATATATACCTGAAGTTGTAAAAAAATGTGCGAGATGCGACTTTCTGTTAAACAACCGCGAGAATCTTCTCTAGAATATTTTCACATGCCGGTCATTAACTATGTTAGATGTCATCTATTCTCATTGATTGTATTAATTACAGCTTTGTCTCCATCTTTATCCTCATTAAGTATTATTCAAACTTTTCTTCTTCTTTTTCTTTGGCTCTTTCTCAAATCTGAGAAATCAGGGCATCATCGTAGATTTGCGGGGCAAATTTTGGGAATTTTGTAGGAAACAGTTAGAAAAAGGGTTTTTCTTCGACCCTGGGGGGATTATTTTGGAAGAAGGATTATCTCATCCTTTTCGGTAAAATTTAATGACACCAAACAAATTCACACGAAGAGCAACTTGCGTTTGGATACCATTGCGTTTTTGCCGTTTCCGTTTTTTTTTCAAAAAAAACAATGAAACGCGTTTGGCAACCTGGACGTTTTTTTGACTTGACCTTTTACAAAATCCAAAAATTAAACACTTTTCTCAAAACACCAAAAAGGTGTTTTGAGATTCCGTTT
>BQKN01057480.1:0-12421 GCA_022839385.1 Asparagus kiusianus | reverse complement strand
CCCGCACAGCCATTTCTATTTCTTCCTAATTCTTTTTTCCTTTAACAGAAGAAAGGATTAATAAGTTAACAAATTTTAAATGCAAACCATAAATTTCTCTCGATGCTGGATACTGATATCATTCAACTTGATGGCTTAAATAGTGAACAATTTTCGATTTCAGTATATTCCATTGATGCGGCATTTCCCTGTTGACATAATTGCAGGAGTACATCCCATTCATGTTTTCATGCACCTGTGGAAATTAGAGCCAATGCCAAAAAAATTTTTTTTACATCTTGATGGTTTCCTAAGTTGAAACATTAAGTTTTGTTAGATTTTGAAATCATTATGAGATTCGTTTTCTTTTTTTATCGATTACGTCTTTGTGAATAAATAAACATCTGTAGCAAGCAGACCATGAATGCAATGAAATTGAAGTCTCATATGTGAAAAATGAAAATTACATCCTAGTAGAAAAGGGAAAGAATTTCACAATGGTGAATTGTCTAACTCCACACCAACTCACCAAGAATGCAAAGCGCCATTAATCAGGTTAGTTCCAGGACCCGTGCATTCCATAATCGAAGCTAGATCCTCTCAATTTTCATTTGATGATAGAGAGTTCAGTTTACATATGTAAATTATTCCAAGTTTTATTAAAACCATTTCCCATGTTTATTATTATTATTATTATTATTATTATTTTTATTATTATTTTTATTTTGAGAAAGTGGATACTGCGTCAGCTATATATCTTTGGTATCAGAAACTTATTATAACTTTAGCTTTTTAGTCTTAACAACTATGTGGACCTTCAAAATAGAACAGTAAACAATTCCCCATGCAAAAAAAAAAAAAAAAAAAAAAAATCTATTAGTATGTAGCGACCCTCTTTTGTCAACAATAGAATAAATTTTATCTGGAGTCGGATCATAGGGCTCTCCACGTTGATCATTCACAAACTGAATATAGCCTGAAGTGCTGTTGCTTTTCCTCTACCTTCCTCAGAAAAAGACCACCGTCCATCGGATCGAGGAATTTTCTTAATTCTTTTCGCACTTAATTAATTAATATTTCCACCCTAATGGTAATTAAATCTTGAACATGCAACAACCAATTTCCGCTCTAATCGTCCAAGATGTTGATATGTTAGTATTCTGAAAGGGCTAATTTGCAGCTAAATACGTTAAAGTTTCCCCTACTTTACACGTAAATACTCACTAGTTTTTTAAAGCACTTACGAACCCTAAAGTTTTTACAGAATGTAATTTAATAACCTTATGTTATGCAAATGTGAGGGTTTTTCTTTAAAGTTTGCACGTGACACAAGCTAACTTTAGAAGTTTTTGTCTGGTTGTTGAATTTACTACTGTTAAACGTACTCTAATTATATTTTAAACATATTCCCATTTTCTTTTAAAATAGAATCATCACGGGTTTATACTAAAGTTAACAACTAGTTAAATTAACTTGTGAGGGCCACATGGGAAGTTAGGGTTCATGTTTACATGATAGTGTGTGTCAAAGTGCATTTTTTGGAAACTTGAGAGTATATAAGTGTTGCTAATAACAAGTACGGGTATATAAGTGTCATGGAGGGAAAACAGTGATAAAAACAGATTGCTTTTAAGGAAGAGAAACAAGAACACAATTTTCCTTCCTATTAATTCTTAAACATATATTTTTTTTTCTTCTCTTCACTTTTTCTTAACAGAATACAACTCTATTAACAGACTCTTAAAACAGAATTCTAAACAGCAGCACTTAATTCTGACCCTTCGTTACTGCCATGACTTATTATAGAGAACTCCAAACGACTACCCCTTCAACTTCTCATTTAATGTCGCCTAAAAAAACTAACTATGTTTGAGTTTATTCTTTAACAAATTCCTCCCTTAAACTCAAACATTTTTCATCATTCATTACAATCATCATCTTACAATTTTCGAATAGCATTGTTGGTAGCGGCTTTGTAAAGATATCCGCCACGTGGTCCCGACTCGCAACGTGACTCATTCACACATTACCTTCATTCACATGTTCTCGAATAAAATAAAAACAGACATCTATCTGCTTACTCCTCTCATGGTGCACCGGATTTTTACCAACTCAATTACTGATTTATTGTCGACTTGTATTTCTGTTGCCTCGTGTTCCTGGAGTTTTAACTCGTATAGCAAATTTCTTAGCCATATTGCATGGCACACACACCAAGATGCTGCCACATATTCTGTCTCACATGTTAAAAATGTCACTATTGGTTGCTTCTTCGAAAGCCATGTGAAAGCCGTGTCTCCCATATAAAACACATATCCCGATGTGCTTTTCCGATCATCTACATCTCCGCACCAATCACTATCGGAGTAACCCACCAGTTTTTATTCATTTGCTTCTGAGTAAAGTAACCCGAGTGACTCCGTTCCTCAGATATATTGAAGAATCCTCTTAATAGCCTTCAAATGCGAGTATTTTGGCTCCTCCATGAACCGACTCACTATGCCGACACTATATGCAATGTCCGGCCTTGTGCATGTGAGATACCGTAGACTCCCAACCAAACTCCGGTATTTGTTTGCATCCACTCGATCTCCTCCCTCAAACTTAGAGAGTTTCGTACCAAGTTCCATTGGTGTTGCTACTGGGTTGCACTCTTCCATCTTGTTCTTCTTCAAAATGTCTTTTGCATACGCCTCATGTGACACAAATATTCCAGATTTTCCTTGTCTAACCTCAAGACCAAGGAAGTATTTCATCAACCCCAAATCTGTCATTTCGAACTCCCGAGTCATAGCCTCTTTAAAATCTTTTATCATCTCCTCATTATTCCCCATGAATATAAGATCATCAACATAAAGAGCAACAAACAATAAGTTATCTTTTTCATTCTTCACGTACAATGCATGCTCGTAGGGACATTGTATGAACCCGTTCTCCTTGAAGTAGGTGTTGATTTGGGTGTTCCATGCTCAAGGCGCTTGCTTCAGCCCTTATAGCGCCTTCCTTAGCTTCAACACTTTACTCTCTTTCCCGGCTTTCATGTACCCAGGTGGTTGCTCCACATATACTTCCTCTTCAAGCCCACCATTTAAAAATACTGATTTTACGTCCATTTGATAGATCGGCCACTTGAATTGTGCCGCTTAGGATATAAGAAGCCAGATTGTTTCCATTCTCGCAACCAGGGCAAAGACTTCGTCATAATCAATCCCCGCCTTTTGTCTATAGCCCTTCGCAACTAGCCGTGCCTTATACCTTTCTATCTCACCTTGGGCATTCATCTTTTTCTTATATACCCATTTTACTCCCATAGGCCGATATCCTTCCGGCAACTCCACCAAATCCTAAGTTTTATTTCTTTCGATAGCCCTTATCTCTTCATCCATCGCGGATTGCCATTTCTTATCTCTCATTGCCTCTTCAAAAGTAATATTCTCGACATCTGCCAAAAGACATACCAAGTGTACTTCGCTTGTTGATTCGTGTAAGTCTTGCAAACTTCGCATCCTTGGTTGTCTCGGCTCTTCTTCATCATCAGATTTTTGAGGGGTTGTGCAGTGTGACTATTGGTGCATCGGTTGATGGTTCTTTTTCTTCCTTTTGCGTCACCTCCTTTTGGTAGTTCCAATCCCATGTGCTTTCTTCATTCACCTGCACATCTCGACCCACAACCACCTTCTTCTCAATTAGATCGAATAACTTGTAAGCTTTCGTCTTCTCGTCATAACTGATGAACACGTACCTCTTGCTCTTATCATCAAGTTTGGTTCTTCTTTGATCCGGTACGTGTGCGTAGGCCACACTACCGAATACTTTTAAGTGTGATACGGTCGATTTCTATCCCCTCTAAGCTTCCTGCGGTGTTTGATCTACAAATTTTGCATGTGGGTACCGATTTTGCACATTCACGGTACATTGTACGACTTCTACCCAAAATTCTTTCGACATGTCTTTGCTCTTCAACATCGACCGAACCATGTCAAGAATAGTTCAGTTTTTCCTCTCGGACACACTGTTTTACTGAGGTGAGTAGGGTGCGGTTAAGAATCTCTTGATCCCTTGTTCCTCGCAACAGCTCGTGAAGGCGGTTGACATGTACTCTCCGCCTCTATCTGACCGTAAGGTCTTGATATAAAGACCAGTCATCTTCTCTACTAACACATTGAATTTCTTGAACACCTCGAGTGCCTCAAATTTTTCTTTCAAAAGATAAACCCAAGTTTTTCTTGTATAATCGTCAATGAAAGTGATAAAGTACCTCTCTCTCACTGAATGACTTAGGTGTGATTGGGCCACATATGTCGTTGTGTACCCACTCGGGAGACCTCCTTGCACGATATTCAGCCTTCTTTTGAAAAGTATTCCTCACTTGTTTTTCGAGTACACATCCCTCACAAAATTTCTTGGTGTAATCCATGTCTGGTAGCCTATGTACCATATCCTTCTTTACTAACTCTTTTAGGCCGTTGTAATGTAAGTGTCCGAACCGTAAGTGCCACAGCGAGGCTTTATCCTCCATGTTGACTTGCAAACACCTTTCTTGCACGTTTCTCAAGTTGAGTTTGAACATTCGATTCTTGGCCATCTCCACATGTGCAAGCAATTGACCTTTTTTGTCCTTCAAGTGCAACATCCGGTCTTTCATGAAAACCGAATATCCCTTCTCCAATAGTTGCCCCATGCTAAGGATGTTACTCTTCAAGTCGGGCACATAATAGACATCCTCAATCGACCCTTCTTTACCATCTTTTTGAAGAAAACAGACTTTACCTCGGCCCTTGACTCGAACCTTCGACACATCTCCAAATGACACGTGCCCATCCTCTATCTTCTGCATCTCCACAAAGAGGTGTTTGTGACCGCACATGTGATTACTAGCGCCAGTATCGAGATACCACACCGTGTCACTACCGGGAGTAGTGTCTTTGTAGGCCATCATGAGAACATCGTCGTCTCTTGTCTTCTCTTTCGCGACTAGATTCGCGTTTTCTTCTACTTTTTTCTCGGAATAGCACTCTTTTGCATAGTGCCCATACTTGCTGCAGTTGTAGCACTCGACATTTGAATAGCACTCTTTTGTGTAGTGCCCATACTTGCCGCAGTTATGGCACTCGACATTTGAACGATTTGACCTGCCGCCTCTCCCATGACCACGTCCTCAACCACGCTAATTCTGTTAGCTCGGCTAGCCCTTTTCTTCAGAATTGTTTCCACATCCGCGGCCTCCACCGCGACCAAAACCGCGACCTCCACGGCCACGTCCCCTTCCTTGGTTTTGCTGCGCGTACATCGCCTTGCCCTCCTTGATAGTTGCCTTAGCTTGTAAGGCCTCCTCGAGCGGATCTTGTTTCTTCTTCTTCTTCTTCCGTTGTTCATGCGCCTCAAGAGAACCAGCAAGATCATCAATAGTCATCTCTTCCAAATTTCTCGACTCCTCAATTGTGCATACAACATTCTCGAAATTCTCGGTTAATGACCGCAGAATCTTCTCTACAACCTCGCATCGATTAGGGTTTCTCTGTTGCGTTTGAGTTGATTCACCATTGTTTGCACACGCATGATGTAGTCATATATTCCTTCTGACTCCTTCATTTTCACGGCCTCCAACTCCCCTCGAAGAGTTTGAAGCCGCACTTGTTTAACTCGGTCAGCACTCTTAAAGACCTTTTGCAAAATGACCCACGCTTCCTTCAAAGTTGCCACACCAGTGTTAGACCCTAGAGGGGGGGGTGATTAGGGTCTTATGCTAATCTAAACCGATTATATGCCAATTAAAATTAATTAACAAGTTATCCTAGTAAGAATGAAATGCAATAATATATATAAGCTAGGATAAGCAATATACAATATGATATATTCTAGCAAAGAGGTATATAGTGAAATATATGCAAGGGTATATAAACTAGCACAAGGGTGAATTAAACATAAACTAGATAGTGGAAAAAACAACAATGAGTAATTGACAAAGGCAATATGAATAATAAGCACGAATGTAAAAGTACGCCAATGCAATCACAAACAAACGATATGATCACGGAGTTCGGTCTAACCACTTGACCTACGTCTCCGCTCCTCACCTCGAGGAGATCTCCACTATCACAACCGGGTTTTCTACGTTCACCCGAATAACGTTTACACCACATAATACGGTTTTCTAGTTTACCGAAAACTCTACAATCAACACTCTTGCAATCCCACTCTACACCCTCTCAAGTGTTGAACTAGACATGTCTCCCTCAAGTGCTCAGATACAACCTCTCCCTAGGTTCGTCAACCGACGCCACTCCTCTTGGGACGATCCCCGACTCTCGCCACACACTTCTCTCGGTATACAAGTGTATTACAAAGTGAATCTCACAATAAGCATAATATAAATCAAATGATTGTTCTCTAAACAAGGTGAGAACTCAATTAGGCACAACTCTAAGTCACAAACCCCACAACCCAAAATATACTATGAATGTAAATACTATAAGCTCAATAGGTTGTGTGTGAACAAAGAGATAAAACAATATAAACTCAATATAAAATCTAGCTTATGAAATTAAGAATAAACTTATAAAATGCTAGAATTGAGTTTAAGAAAACTTCTCTATAGATGACAAGAGAGAGGGAGAAGAGTGATTGCTCAAACACCAAATGATGATCTCCACTTGCTCTTGTGAAATTGTCTTCACAAACCAAACTCTTAAACACTCTTTTAAACAAACACAAAACACCCTTAAATTTGTTTAAACAATTCTCTTGGTTAACATGAAAAGAGATCAGCAATGGGGTATATATACTCACTTGAAATCTCAGCTAAAAACCCCAAGCCAAAAGACAAAAACAGTCCCAGCAAACAGCTCAGGAAAATAGTCGTTGGAAGCCAACGGATACATTGTCGGTCGACCGGAAATCTCGTCGGTCGACCGATGGAGCTTTCGGTCGACCGACGAACTCTCTGCTGTAGACTGTCGGCTGATCATACTGAGCGGTCGACCGGTTCGGTCGACCGATAACTGATATTTCAGAAAAATTGATTTTGAAACAGATTTTTGACTTTTGAAAAATTGTTAAAAATAACAAATGAAGTCCAAAAATTATGAAACTTTGGAAAATGTATATAAACATGAAAACGAACATGTTACAAAAAGAATTTTCTAAATTGCATTTCCCATTTGTGAAAAATCATTATTTTGCAAAATAGTCCAAAACATGAAAATATGAGATACTTGAATTTTGATGTTTTGACATAAACCAACTTTTGAAACTTTGTGAAATGTTTTTATAGACTTAGTAAAACATGTATAAACTGATATTGAAGTCTATAAACTAATAAGACAATATTTTCATAAAATTACATATTCTATGCAATGTTTTCAAAAACACAATAGTAAATATGAAATATATGATTTCATATTTATAAACATGAAAACTCAAAAACTATGTATGTATATATATAACTATATATATATGCATAGAAACCAAAACTTATGTATATATATATTACTATATATATATACGAAGAAACCAATAAATGTGTGTGTATAGATATTGAGCTTAAGGTACTTAACACACATAATATAAATCCTAAACTACATTACCCAAGCTTGATCTTGATCTTCATTGAGCTCAACTTGGTACACGTTGCGGATGAAGCTAAACTTGGATCTTGAACTTGAATTGTACGATGCTTCACTCCACAATTCTGCCAACCTCCTCTTGATATGATCGTGTAGGCTTAATCCATCCAACCTCCAACAACGTTGTTTGTCTATAATAAATAAGAAAACACAAATACTAGACAAACAACATTAGTGGTAAATTGTTTGTTAAACATCATCAAAACAAGAAGGCCAACAACCAGCAATTTTCTCGAACCCGACTCATACACCGTTTGGAACAAAAAATAAAGAGCGGTCTTGTCTTTCATATGCGTTTCTTTCAACACCTTTATCTGATTCGTCGTCTGATTAGTTGTTGCTATCGGCTCTTCATAGCCGACTTTGACTACTTTCCATGCGTCTTGCCCACCAAGCAACGCACGCATCTGAATACTCCAATTATCATAGTTCGACTTGGTGAGTCGTGGCAGCAGTATCTGCCCCAGCGATGTACTCCTTGAATTCACCATAGCTCTTATATCAATTTGATAAAAACAGATTGCTTTTAAGGAAGAGAAACAAGAACACAATTTTCCTTCCTATTAATTCTTAAACATATATTTTTTCTTCTCTTCACTTTTTCTTAACAGAATACAACTCTATTAATAGACTCTTAAAACAGAATTCTAAACAGCAACACTTAATTCTAACCCTTCGTTACTGCCATGACTTATTATAGAGAACTCCAAACGACTGCCCCCTTCAACTTCTCATTTAATGTCGCCTAAAAAAACTAAATATGTTTGAGTTTATTCTTTAACAAATAGAAAATTTCAAATCCTTGTTCAGTTGCACCATCCCCCCCACCCCCCCCCCCCTCCCACCGTCTATTGAAACACCTATAAAAGTCGTGAAATCTAAATCATGACTAAATGAAATATTGGAAGTATGTCACTTGATGTTTGATGGAAGAAGCATCTGCTAGATCTTAACAATGAGATATATGATGCGAACGAATCCGAGAAATATAAGGAAGGTGAATGAAGGGGGAAAGAATGCTGGGAGCTTAAGATGGATATTATCTATACAAGACCATATGCTAAAAGAATAAATTTATCGAAATTAATCAATATTAATATGACATTCTTTTGTGTGTAGCTCAAAGGAAATTATTGCTTTAAATTTTATACGTTTGCTCGTGGAAACTAAATCAATAAAAGGAGTAAAGTTTTATTTAACAGAAGAGATTGAAATATATATTTTCTGTTTTTAAGATGAATAGTGTGGGGATCTGAATTCATGACTGTCTATAATCCACATCGAATCATTTATCATTTGAATCAAATTTTAGTTTTGATTCATTATTTTTTTTATTTGTACCTTGATTTGATTAATTGAAGTTGATATAGTCATATAGACTTTTGTTTATAAAAAAAATATATAGACTTTATCTATGTTTTATGAAAAAATATTGATTAAAATGTTCTACAAACAACAAAGAGATAAAGTGAATATTCAATCGTCTTGCCTTTATCTATGTTTATGGTAAAAGGATAGAATATTCTAGAATTAAGGGATATAATCTCTTTTGTTAAATTATCTTTTTATCCTTTCAAGCATAGTAGGAAAGAGGGAATGTCCACCACTCATCTATTTTCTGGATTGCCGTCACTTGGATCATTATATAATAGTATAGACATAGATATTTTGTGTATATTAAAAAAGTAAATGTTAATGTCAGTTATCGAGCAGGGGGTTTATCTGTGGATTATAGTGGTATTAGGGTGCTTAAACTTTCTCAGATGACCGGTTCTAATGCCTTACATTCTCTCCTGCACATGAAAAGCTCATGAGAGGCAAGAGCTGGGTTCTCTGGTTGTTCCTTTGATGATCAAGTTAGTGTTTGAGCTTGAGTAGGAAAACGAGATGCGAGTGATGAAAAGTTGCTCAGAATTGCAGGGAAAAAACCAGAAAGGTTATCTTAGGTAGCACAGCTTCCTTTTATAGTAGATTGGAATGACAGAGAGGTAACTTTGGCCGAGTCCAGATAGGCAGCTGAATCGGCAGATACCTTATATGTGTCAGCTACTGAAGAAGGTGAGTCATCCATGTGTTTAATGTGAGGGCGATAGCAAGTGCTTCGTGTTGACTATGTTTGATGAGTTGCAAAGACTATAGGGACTAGAGCAATGATGACTCTGATAGTGCATTTAAGGTGAGGATAGTCAGCTGTCGACGGGGGGTTCGAGGACACACTGCCTCTTTAGTCAGACGGGGAGTTCGAGGACACACTGCCTCTTTAGACATCTGGTTGAAGAACAATAAACACCATATTTTTAGTCGGCCACGTAAGTTGTTGGCTTGAATAGTAGGCTGAGTATGGAGGCTCATTGCCTTGATCGGGTGGGTAGGTCAACAAGTACCGTCTTTTTAGTCGGTTAGCAAGATGTCGGCTGGACTAGTAGGCTGACTGTAAAAGCAGCTCGAGTCATCAGTCTTTGGATACTTCTGTTAGCGTGGAGCGGGACACGTGTAAGTTTCACAAGGAAGATTAACACTTAGTTATTTAAAGGCTATAACAGTGGCCCCTTTCACTTGAACTCGGCTAGCCGAGTCCGAGTGAAATACAAATAGTTATCGGTTGGCATTTTTGAGGTGCATTTATGAAGAATACGACGGGTTGCTATTGAAGAGATCCTCGCTCGGGACGATACGATCAGGAATCTGTCCAGGTCGAGACCGAGAAGCGTGAGAGGCTAGCCAACATCTTTAAGCTTCTCAATTATGGCCGACTATTTGTTGCGATGCTTTTGGAGCCCCTCAAGCATCTTCTACGAAGTCTCCAACTTCCTATGCCACTTGCTGTCACTCCACTTCCAAGCTTCCAGCTCAATGCCCATGGCAACGAACTTCTTCTCGGCCTTCTCCCGAGCCACTCTCTTAGCCTCTAACGCCACTTGGAATTTGGCAGGGAGGTCTTGCACATGCTCAAGCCAGGAGAACAGCTCCTACCAGACCAGCGCCCCTCGTAGCAAATAGCCCTTGAGGGTTTGGTGAAGGCTGACGCTGGGCATCTTCGAGAGTATTTCATCATCCAAATTGAGGTAGAATTGCTCCAAAGCAGGAGACTGGGCTGTCTAGGACTCCAAGACTAAGCTTCTCTTGTCGAGATACCAAGCTTCTCTTGTCGAGATACCGCTTGGGAGTGAATCTATAATCCATGGACGGCTCCTTGTCACGGCGGGGGCCTTCCCTCGACGAGCTGATCAGCATCATATTTATGTCCCTCTCACACATTCGGGTCGAGCTCATCAATATAGTAAGGGAAGTGCCATTCGAAGCCACCCCTTGGAGCCAGAGCTACATCGGCCATCACCAACTCCTCTACTGGCAGAGGTAGGGCCACTTCCTCCTCGGCTATGGCTGACGCCTTAGCTAATGCCTTGCTATGCCTTTGTGCTGACTCAGGTAGAGGAGGTTGGGTTGTCTCCTCTTCAACCCGAACCTCAGCCTCAGCAAGTTTGGCCACCTCCTCTCCCCCATAGGCCGAGTGGGGGATGCCTCATTGAGGACGTCAATCTCGGTCGGCTCGAGGGGAGGAATACTTGGAGCTGGGGGATGTTGGCCGTTTTCCTAGACAAGGATGGGAGCACTTGCCTCTGCTATCCCCCTCCCCCCCCCGAGCCAGATCGGCGCTCCCATGAGGACCTTGGCTGCTCAACTTCCGTAGTTTTCTCTTCCTCTTCTTTGACCTCTCGCATTGAACAGTTGCACTCAGCCCCATTAGCCGATCTGTGATTTTAGCAGCATTTACTGCCACATCCTCGGCCTCTACCGGGGCTAATTCGATCCTCAGACGCTTTTGGGGACTAATTGTTGACCTCGGCTACACCTCACCCGACTCTTTCAGCAGAAGAACCAAGACTGCCACTCGAATGGAGTCTTCCTCAAACAGCACGGTTCTGGATATGCCAACCATCAGCTCGAAGAGATTACTAATTTCCCGAGACCTAGCATTGACTCGAATCTTGTCGAGCCCCCGCCTCTTCTTAGTCGTGAGTAGAATTGAAGCTCAAGTTCATAAATCATCGGTTTGAAGGGTTCAGTATGTACAGGACTTGCGACCGATGTTAGAAGGCCAAGCTGATTCCTTAACAAAGTGAGAATGCGAGCAGATAAGCCTTGTCGCATAGCCTATTTTGTGATGGAGAGATTGAATGCATTAGGGTCGTAGCGCTGAATCAGATCTAACCTTCCTTTCACCGAAATCTAGCTGCACTAGCTCTTCATCTTCATCTAATATGGCATTAGACATGGGCAAGAGTCCTTCTAGAAGCAATGAAGGAAGAAAGCTAAAAAACTCACAGAGGAACAAGCTTACCTGCTGAGGAGTCAAGGTATCAAACTGCTATCTGAAAAGAAAACACCCCCTGGTAGTGCATATCATGGTCCCAGAAGTGGTATGACCACTTCATCCCTCTAGGTAAGCCCTTAGGGACATTCTCTAGTAAACGTGGACGACTATATCCAATGACTCATATAGCCAAATCTGCAAGTGAGAGTAAGAGATGTCGGCGTCAACTAAGGCTTGGATTCTGTCTTTAAGGACAAAACAAGTATTTATGGGGGTGCATGTGACTGCTGTTGATACTAATCAAACATCACAACACCAACCTCAGAGGCAATAAAAGACTCCTGATTCGAGATTTCAAAAAGTGTACACTAATAAAGATGATGAGGTTCCAGCCATCTTTAAGTACCTCCTCGACAACAACAAAATCAAGTTGCCACCAATTACAGATCAGGAGGAAGCTAACAAGACTTTGGATCCAAAATACTGTGCATATCATATGAGG
>BQKN01057478.1:2048-18734 GCA_022839385.1 Asparagus kiusianus | reverse complement strand
TATATTAGTTAGGGTTAGGGTTAGGTATAAAATAATTACGGTATTTAAAAATTAAAATAATTATTGAATAATTATCTACAAATAAAAACGTACATGTTATGCTAGTACAACAGTTAATACGAAATAGTCGAAATATACTCGTATTGTACAATTAAACGAGAATAATTAATAAATAAAATATATTTACTTATATTTAAAATCAAATAATTATGGGATAATTATATGTTGATATGCAATAATTAAAATAATACAACAATTTACACAAATAATACGCAATAATAATTCAACATAATACACAAAATAATACGTAATAGTAACAATAATACAACGTATTATTTAAAATAATACGTAATAGTACTGGTAACATAACAGATTAATTCCAAAATTTTGTACCACACAAAATAAATTTATGCATATTAAAATCATTTAAATAAATATAAAATTTGGACTTTTAAATCATAAAAAAAATTCTAGAAGGCCGAGAAAAATACAAATACTCTTCTAAAAATAATAATTAAATATTTAAAAATATCAAAAAATTATTTTAACTAGTATTAAATTTTACGATCATTACAACCGACGAGCTTCGAACCTCATCTCTAACGATGATCTTCTTCCAGGTTGCTTTGTCCCTAGTGACAAACTTTAGACTGAGTTTCGTCTTCAATGATGATCTTCGTCTTCAATAACGAGCTTTGCTGGTTGAGATGGGGTTTGTTATTGTGACGACACTTATTATACTTGTAGTGATGTTCGACCCTCATTTGTTTCTTGGCATTTCTTAGTGCTTACAAGACCCCCTTTAAAGTTTTCAGACCTGAATTGGGTTGTATGGGGTCTAAAATATTTTAAACCTTCTTTACTATGACGAGCTTGATTTGCATGACGAGCTTGGTTTCTTGGTGAGCTTGGTTTCTTGGCGAGCTTGGCCTCTTGGCGTGAACCTCGTGGTTCGAAGTGCAATTTGTTGTTTCGGAGAAAGTTCTGATGCTTCAAAATGAGGCTCGGCTGTTTGTTGAGTCTGTTTGGGGATAAAATTGGTTTCTTCATTGAGGTACTCATTATAACTTCAGTCGTTATAATGAAAATATAAAAAGATAGTCTTTTTATGAGACTTTTACACAATGAAAATAAAATTCTCGTCAAACAGCGCAAAGATCGTTTATCGGTCTTCTGCTTGCGTGAGATCTTGGCTTGTGATGGGGACGTTGATATCCATGGACCACCAAACTATCAGATCAGATCCGGAGCTTCGTCGATTCGCGAAGGAATCAAGTGTTGGCCTCTTTGTTTTGATGATGTTTAACAAACAATTTACCACTAATGTTGTTTGTCTAGTGTTGGTATATTTTTATTTATTATAGACAAACAACGAGTTGGAGGATGGATGGAATAGAGCTTCAACGATGATATCCAATGGAGGTTGGCGGAAATGTCGGGTTGAAGCCTATACAATTCAAGTTAAAGATCAAGTTCAAGCTTCATCCGCACGTGTACCAAGTTGAGCTACAATGAAGATCAAGATCAAGCTTGGGTAATTTAGTTTAGGATTTATATTATGTGTGTTAAGTACGTTAATTTCAATATCTATACACACACATTTATTGGTTTCTTCGTATATATATATAAATTTATATATGTATATATATACACATATGTTTGGTTTCCATGTATATATATAGGTATACATATACATACATAGTTTTGAGCTTTCATGTTCATAAATATGAGTTTACACATTTCATACTTTTTATTGTGTTTTGGTTTAGCTATATAGATATGAAACAAATTTACATTCATATATATAATCATATGTTTCATACTCTATTGTGTTTTTGAAAACATTGCATAGAATATGCAATTTTGTGAAAATACTGTCTTATTAGTTTATAGACTTCAATATCAGTTTATATATGTTTTACTAAGTCTATAAAAACATTTCACAAATTTTCAAAAGTTGGTTTATGTCAAAACATCAAAATTCAAGTATCTCATATTTTCGTGTTTTGGACTATTTTGTAAAATGATGATTTTTCACAAATGGGAAATGCAATTTGGAAAATTCTTTTTGTAACATGTTCATTTTCATGTTTATATACATTTCCTAAAGTTTCATTATTTTTGGACTTCATTTATTATTTTTAACAATTTTCTAAAAGTCAAAAATCTGTTTAAACCTGTTTTTTTCTGAAATGTCAGTATTCGGTCGACCGAGCCGGTCGACTGCTCATTTGTTTTCGCCGACAGCATGCGACAAAGAGTTTGTCGATCGACCGGTCCGCTCGACCGAAAGCTCCATCGGTCGACCGACGATATTTCCGGTCGACCGACAATATAGCCGTTGTCTTTTAACGGCTATTTCTGAGCTGGTTTGCTAGGGTTTTTTGGTCATTTTGTTTTGGGGGTTTAACTGAGATCTTGAGTGGGTATAAATACCCAATTGCTGATCTCTTTTCAACTAGCCAAGAAGTTTTTAAAATAAGAGAAAAGTTTTAAGAGATTTACAAGTTTTTGTTTAAGGGTTTAGTGTTTGTTTAAAAAGCTTTTAAGCATTTACAAGAGTTTGGTTTGTGGAGCAAATTTCACAAGAGCAAGTGGAGATCATCCTTGGTGTTTGAGCATTCATTCTTCTCCCTCTCTCTTGTCATCTATAGAGAAGTTTTCTTAAACTCAATTCTAGCATTTTATAAGTTTGTTCTTAATTTCATAAGCTAGATTTAATATTGAGTTTATATTGTTTTATCTCTTTGTTCACACACAACCTATTGAGCTTATAGTATTTACATTCATAGTATATTTTGGGTTGTGGGATTTGTGACTTAGAGTTGTGCTTAATTGAGTTCTCACCTTGTTAGAGAGAACAATCATTTGTCATATTGTGCTTATTTGAGAGATCACTTTGTAATACACTTGTACACCGAGTGAGGAGTGTGTGGTGAGAGTCGGGGATCGTTCTAAGAGGAGTGGCGTCGGTTGACGAGCCTAGGGAGAGGTTGTAACCGAGCACTTGAGGGAGATACGGCTAGGTCCAACACTTGTGAGGGTGTAGAGTGTGATTGCAAGAGTGTAGGTTATAAAGTTTTCGGTGAACTAGAAAACCGAGTGTGAGGTGTAAACGTTGTTCGGGTGAACGTAGAAAACCTGGTTGTGATAGTGGAGATCTCCTCGAGGTGAGGAGCGGGGACGTAGGTCGTGGGGACTGAACCTCGTAAACATATCCTTTGTTTGTGATTGCATTGGCGTACTTGTTTTTCATGTTCATATCTTACATCGCTATTGTGTATTGCTTGTTGATCACTTTGCCCTATCACACTTGTAGTTAATTTGTTTACCCTTGTGTTAGTTGACATATCCTTACATATATCATATTGTATATCTCTTTAGTAGGATATATCATCTTGTGTTAGTTTATATATCCTTACATATATATTTCATCATATAGGATATATCTCATTGTTCATATTGCTTATTCTTGCTTATATCTCTTGTATATCTATCTTGCAAGAATATATTTACTAATTAATTTTAATTGGCATATAAATTGGATTAGATTAGCATAAGACCCTAATCACCCCCCCTCTAGGGTTAACATCAAGAAGCCGAACCGTTTATCTCGGCAACACCGAGATAATTACTCTTCTTAAGATCACCGCAACGGGGTAATCTTAAGGGACGAACCGGGCTGTAGAATTGACGAACTCCTCTTCTTTATGCCGAAGAATCCGCTGAAGTCTCCTCCTCCTCTTTGAAATTCGTGGCTCTTCAGTCCTTAATCCGGTAGGGCTTCGCCAATGCTCGAGAATTCCAGCCCTGAAAAAATAAAGATACTGGGGCTGTATTTATAAGCTTAGGGACCCCTATTTTGGAATAAGAACGGCCAATTCCCTCTTATATTTAGTTGTAACCACTTAAACACATTCTTGGATAGATTCAGATCAGTTGGAACAAATCCAGGTGGTTAACGTTAAAAAACGGCTCAAAACAGCCAAAAAATAACATTCTGGGGGTTACGGACACCCGTGGGTGTCTTGGCTTAGCCGAGATACTCGTGAGTGTCTTAGCCTGGTCAAGACACCTCTGGGTGTCTCGGCCTGGCCGAGACACCAGTGAGTGTCTCGGTTTGGCCGAGACACCTCTGAGTGTCTCGGCCTGGCCGAGACACCAGTGAGTGTTTCGAATATTTTAGTCCTAAGTTCCTCATATGACCTCCAAATGACCTAATTCTTGATGCATTGGAAAGCTGACAAAGAGTTCTACAACTTTTATGTTTTGCGTTTCTTCAGATTCGAATCGGTTCATGGTCAAAATTATCATTCGTCTCCGAGACACCAACACTGTCTTGGAATTCTGAGGTAGTTTATACTATCTTTGGTATTTTGGATTTATGTTTCTCATATGATCTCTAAATAACCTGATCCAATATGAATTGGAAAGCTAATGAGGAATCTACAACTTTCATGTTTCGAGTTTCTTCAGATTCAAATCTAATCATGGCCAAAATCGCTCAATAAAGTCCAAGACACCTTTGGGTGTCTTGGCCAATCCGAGACACCTTTGGGTCTCTCAGCTTGGCCGAGACACCTTTGAGTGTCTTGGCCAAGCTGAGATACCTTTGGGTGTCTCAGGTTGGCCTAGACACCTCTGGGTGTCTCGCCGAGGCCCGGGACGTAGTCCTGCGCATTCCGTCCGTTTTCGTCGTATCTTCGTCGTACGAACTCAGAATCATGCGATTCAAGATGCATCGGAAAGCCATCGAGAAGATATATAAGATCCCATGATTGAATCATATGTGGAGTGTATGGGACATGGAAGGCATTTCATCTTTTGTAAGTGATGCGGAGCTCGCGTTTATTTCGTTTCCTCGTTGTTCTACAGTTCCGTTGCTTCACATAGTTCGTCGACTCACTTCATGCGCTTGTCGACATCAAATGAGCTTTTGTGACTTGGATAGAGACATTCATTATCTTTTTTTTGTCTCAAGCCACGTGCGGGGACCTATAGGTAATTTTTGACGCCTAGAGATACCCCTCCAAAGTGTTTTAGTCTCGTTTCTTTTATTGATAAGTCTGTTATACTTTGGATATGATCGGTCCAACCTTCAGTCGGTATAAAAGGACCTATAGCTTTGATTCTTAACTTCTTCAATTTTTAGTCTGTTCGGTATTTTGATGAATAACCGAAACTGTTTCGGCACTGCGTTTATCGTCTGGCCGTCGTCAAAATCTTGAATCAAAACTGGTGAGTTGATTTTGTCTCGTATCGTCGAGTTAACTTTGAACTGACCATCTTCATCACGATATATTGACTTGCGTTGACTTTCATCGTAACGCGTTGACTAGCATTGACATAGGGTTATGCGTTGACCAGCGTTGACCTAGGGTTTTAGATCGCCTGATGTTGACTTTTCATTGCAACGCATTAACTGGCATTGACCTAGGGCTACGCATTGATCGGCGTTGACCTTGGGGTTTCGGATCGCCTGACGTTAACATAGTTTATACTCGTACGTTTGCTGGAGTATACACAATTTAAGCTCTTAAGGTATTAGAGCATAGCAGTCCTAACAATTAGGGTTGCAGGACCAACTGTCAAAGCTGATTCGTTTGCAGATATGGATCTTATCCCGAAGTTGTTGGATGCTCGAGTCACGAGACCAGTTAATAAAGCTGGTGCGCCAATGACTTTCACACTTATAGGATTTTTGGCAAACCCTCAGCCATTAACGGATTTGATGAACCTTTACCGACTACCGTTTGAGTCGAGCTAGCATGCAGATTATTTAAATCCGTTCTGCATGTAACGTTATGCTAAAAGAGTTAACTCCTTTAGTACTACGATATTAAATACGTAGACTTCGTCTTTCTTACGGGAATAGACTACCCGGTTGTAGACGGTAAGAATTACCACGGCGGATTAGCAAGCGAGTTCGCCCACAGAACAGGACCACCCCCTCTTAGGCCACTAAGCGGATTCGCTGGCACGCGAATACCCCACGTTGGCCGCATACTCCAAATCGCATGGATCCGCCAGCAAGGCGAATCCGCCTTCACTAATTGAATCCGCCCGCAAGGGAGATACTCAAATCCGCCTTCGTGTGTCGAAGCCACTTGCAGGGAGCCACGTCTGCCTACGTAAGCCGAAAGCCAGGTTTCCAGGGACAAGCCTTCCCTGCTTCCCACGATGCGACAGGAAAGGGGAACAGTGTCCCAGGTCCGTCCGACATCCGCCCGCAATTCAAGCGAATGAGACAGGCGTCGGACCGGCCTGCATACTCATAAATGCAGGTCACCTCACCCATCAGAAGGGAGGGCCGAAGCCGTCGACGCGCCGTAAGCCTTCTGGAGCTCGCTCAGACACGCAACGTCCGTTCTCCAACTTCTGCCAAGGCCACTTGCCAAGAGCCACGTCTGCCTACGTGAGCCAGAGACCAGGTTTCCAGGGACAAGCCTTCTCTACCTCCCACGACGCAAGGTAAGGAGGCACAGTACCCCAAGTTCGTCAGACGGCAGTCCGTAATTCAAGCAAACGAGACGGGCGCCGAACCGGCCTGTAGACTCATAAATGCGGGTCACCTCACCCATCAGAATGGAGAGTCGAAGCCGCCGATGCGCGGCAAGCTGTCTGGAGTCCGTCCAGGCACGAGACGTCCATTCTCCCGCCCCTATTCAGACATAGGGTGAGGGGAGGAAGGGTACAGCACCTCAGGACCGCCGGATGGTCACCCGGTACCTCGCCACACAAGTGAGCGGACGGTGGCCAGAGCTATCTGCGTCCACATAAATGCAGCGTACCGCGCTCCAAGCGAAAGGTTAGAGCCACCAGCGTTCGACGAGCTATCCAGGTCCACTCAAGTGTCTGGCAGTCACCGTCACGAGTGCGAGGAAGGGCTTTCCCGCTCCTACACGACGTGACACGACATGTAACCCCAAAAGACAATCGTTTGTTGTACAGGGGACAATAGGATGTCCTTGAACAGTGTATGGTCACATCCCATGGTTCAAGGGACAGCCAAACGGTCCCCCTCCCACTTAAAAAGGCTCCTTGCATCAGCCAAAAAGAAAGGGGAGATCGATCAACAAACAAAAAAAAAGATCGATCAAACAAAGATCTCCAAGGAACGAAAGGATCCGAACTCCTTTACCCAGAGCTTCTACTGAGTACTGAAGCTCTCCCCAACAACCTCGGTCGAACCGTCCAAGGGAAGCAGACCCGGCGCGAGTACCGGGCGAAGCATCCTGTAGCTACCTCAAAGACCCCACAAATTTAAACAAAGAGGGCATTCCCTCTGCTTCTGTCGTAATTCAGATTGATTTAGTTTGTAATAAGCTTTCTTATAAATACAAACAAAATCCCTCCCCTTTCCTGGGAAAATCAGAAATTTACACCTACAGAAGATGGCGACCACAGTGGGAGAAGCTGTTTCTTCAAACGAGATGGTGGTAGCTCAGTTCGACGAGGTTGTTGTTGGGACGACAGTGGAGTCCCTAGAAATCGAGTTCGATCAGGCCAAGTACGAAGAGTACTTGTCTTCCTCCTCTTCCGGTGGCGAAGCAGCCCGCAAGCGCCACAGAGCCACACACGGGAGCCGACCTCAGACGGCCAAAGCTCCCACGCCAGAAGGCTCTACCGGAGTCCCGATAGGGAAATCCACCCCAAACACTCTCGAGGCCAAGTCCCAGATCGAGAGTAGGAGGGAAGGGTCTACTAAGTGGGTCGCCAAACAACCCTCAGTAGCACCTATCCCGAAAGAAACATCAGTTCGTTCCGGCACGAGCCACCCCGCCACTGCTCACGCAAGTTCCCCCTCCGCTGGGAGAACTAACCAACAGCAACGGCGGGCGCTTGTCGGGCAGAAAGCCCAAACCTCCACTTCACACAACGGCCTGAACCACCATACAGGCCCGAGAAGCGAAAGACAAGAGGGCAACTCGCCCAATATCGGGAGGCCCTCCAAATCAGGGGTGCCAACCGAGAAGGATGGGACCACCCGCTCAGGTGGACTTCGCTTTTCAGGTCATATCCCTGACGCGAACAAACCACCCCAAGTGAGTGGGCCTATCCAAAAAGGTGAATCCTCGAAGGCTGGCGAGCCTCGCCACGAGATCTTGGCGAATAAGCGCAAAGGCAAGGAAATAGGCGACGCGTCGCGAGCCCGCTCGTTTAAACAAAGGGCTGAGACTCGCCTACACGCTAGAGTTCGCCCAAGCGCGAAAACTCGCCCGTCAAGGCGAAACCGCCTAACTCCAACGCCGCAACATTCCACCCATTGTGCACCAGAGGACGCATCCAAAGGCCTCTCATGTACTCACCCGAGTAGTCCTTCCGATACTGGGGGTTGTCACCAACCACCCATGGAAAATCTACGAGAATATTTGATTCTCAAGCGCACCATACAGGAGGTGAACCCTCAGTGCCACTGCGAAAGACTCATTCACACAGTGCTCGCCGACTGCCAATGCGTAGAAACGGCGAAACCTTCTATGTTTGAGAGGATTTCTCAGCAACCCTCTCGACAGAGGGTCTCCCGTCGGAGGCATCGTCACCAAAAGAGACGCGCTACTGACGACTTAGAGCTCCCATCCGTCACCATCAACATGACGGACAAGGGCAAGACGGTATTTTCCGATTCCCCGGATTCGGATTACGTTCTGGGACCCAATCCCCAGTTCGCCCGAACCCAGCAAGAAGGCATATATCAGCGTACCCGTAGTCGCAGAAGGAAGAGCGTCGGGATTGACTACTCCGCAGTAGCCCCTCCATTCTACGGCGAAGACGAGGTTCACTCGGCAGCGGCCACGTCTCAAACTTCGCACTCAAGTCAGGACGCGAGGGCGCGGGTGCACATGGCGGAGCTCACCCACGAGCAGACGATGACCCAAAAGCTGGAGGAACAGCAGGCGACCATCGACTCTCTAAGAGAGATGATGGAGCAACTGCTGAACAAAAAGAAGAAGAAGAAGAAAGCCCAACGCCCCTTACCCTGACGGACCGGGGACCAGGAGTGGGTGCCTCCGCGCCGTCCGGCGATAGAAACGGAGGATAACAGTAATCCACTATCTGATTACTCCTCTAAGACATCGCTAGGAACGTCGCATACTGGTGAGGGCACTTGTGACAAGAGGTTCGATGAGTTCCAGGACCAGCTCAACGCGCTGAAGCTTCAGCAAAACATGAACAAGCTGGGGGTGGTCCGCCCCTACCCTATCGAATGGGATACGGTCCCATACCCAGCAAAGTTCAAGCCGATCAGCTTGGTGTAATTTGACGGCAAGGGCTCGCCCTCGCAGCACATCTATTACTTCATGGCACAAACCGGATTCCTTACGGGGAACGACGCCATTCTCACGCGATTATTCATAAGCACCCTCAAAGGGGTGGCCTTTGAATGGTTCCGCAAGCTGGAGCCTGACTCCATCAAAGCGTGGGCCGACGTCGAAAAGCTCTTTTTAGCCCGCTTCTTCGACGACGACACCGAAGTGTCAATGGCTACTCTCCTTGCTGAAAAGCAACGAAAGTCAGAGTCGGTCAATGACTTCGTGAAAAGATTCCGGAATCGGTCCGTCCACTGTCGGGACCAAGTCTCCGAGTCGACGCTAATCGAGATGTGTTGCAACAACCTATCGATCCACATCTTGTCTAAGATAGGCGCGGTAGAAACCCGGACGTGGAAAGAACTTGTTCGTCAAGGCGAGCAAGTAGAAAACATGATCAAGAGGCTCGAGGCCGAAGAACCTCAGCCCAAGAAAGGAGCTGCAGAACCAGCCGCACCAAAGAATCCCCCTCGAACAAGGGGAAAGGAGATCATGGCAGTCGACTCTGCCCCAGCGCCAAAGACTGCCCCGAGGCCGAAGCCTAGGCAATTTGAGCAACGCCCCGCGTGGCAGTATGACTTCAAAGAGGACCAGGTGGTAGCGACGCTCGATACTCTACTCAAGAGTGGTCGAATCAAGCTGCCTGAGGCCACGAAGCCTGAAGAGGCGGACAAAACCGGCGACCCAACATACTGCGCTTATCACCGGTTCCTTGGTCACCACACGACCAAATGCTACGTCCTCAAGGACAAACTCCAGGCCCTCTACGACGTGGGAGTCTTGAAGAAGGAAAAGGTCCAGAAGCAGGTGACCACAAACATGATCACCTTGAGCTTCGGGACAAATCTCCCCGAAGTCCAAGCTCCGGCGGGGGTAATTCCTATCCCCAAAACAATTCTGAAGATCACCAACGATGATCCTCACAACCAACGAGAGAAGGGCTTAGTCCCGCAGACCCTGCCATAAGGGCAGATAATGTGGGTTCACCCAGACCTCCTCGACGATGAACAGTGGACCGCAAAGCCTCCAAAGGAGGCCAAGAGAAAATACTGCAATGTCATCTATGCCACCCTAGACACAGATGACGTAGCAGTAGCCACCCTGACCGATTCCAAGGAGGACGCCAACGTCTTCGCCACGAGGGCGGGAAAGGAGTTCGCCAAAGAATACCCCGCGAGGATAGAGAACACGGCAAGGCCTTCCGCGAGGCCAGCCGCAATGACCCCTCCTAATCCAGACGCACCCAGCTCAAGTCGCCAACCTTTCCGGTTCAACGTGCTCGCACAGCTGAAAAGCATCCCGGCGCGAATCACCATGTACGACCTCCTTAGACTATCCAGGTCTACTCGAGAGGCCCTACAGGAGGCGTTGGCAGATTCAGAGGCATTCTCGACCCATTTCTCGAAAGAGACGGAGGCGGAACAGGAATGTGCGAATTGTTGCCAGGTCTCGGATAGACGAGTCCCTTGCATTACCTTCACTCCTGAGGATATGCTAATTAAGAGTACGACTCACGATCGACCACTATACTTCACGGGATATGTCGGATCGGCGAGAGTAGATCGGATCCAAGTCGACCCAGGCTCCGCGTTGAGCATCGTGCCTCTGAAACTGATCAAGCACTTGGGGATACCACCGAAGCGTCTGTCCTCAACCACCACAACCATTTTTAGCTTCAACGCCACAGGGACGCGGCCACTGGGCAAAATCCGCCTGAAATGTCGCATAGGCGACATGAAGACGGAGGTGACCTGCTATGTCATCGATGCCGAGCCTTCCTACAACGTGCTCCTAGGGCGCCCGTGGATTCATGGCAACCGGATAGTCCCATCCACTCTGCACCAATGTCTGAAGTATGTTGACGATTATGAACGCGTCAAGACTGTAGTGGCCGACAGACAACCCTTCAAAGGCATCGAAAACTACTTCACAGACTCTCTGCTGTATCAAGACTCCGTCGAACCGCCGGTTGAGGAGCCAGAAAGCGGCAACGAGGCAGACAGCGAGCCTGAGTACGGCGACAATCTAATCTTAAACGATTTCGAGTCAATTGTAATTGGTTATGAGAGTCATCATGTAACCAACGCTGTTCAGGTGGGAAAGATTGTCGTCAATGAAAAATCCAACTTTACTTATGTGTCGTCTTGTTCTACGTCTGAGGACGATGAACCCAATGATCTATGGTCGGGACTCTACCGAGATCCTTCCCTGCACATGCCAGTCTGCTCGTCATACGCCGCGAGGGGGCCGCCAATTGACTCGTCGCAAGCCGTATTTGTTGTGCCAGCCCGAAATAGATATCGAAAAGATATTATTTTCGGTCGAGTCGATCGTCCCTTACGTACGCTCTGGGACGAGTCCGAAGACGAAGACCCGGCACCCCAGTTTTCGCAATACAGTCGAATTGCAAGACGCATGATGAGCGACATGGGGTACGACCTCACTCGCTTAGAAGGCCTCAACTACGGCCGAGGACGCAAGACGGTCATCCGACCCGCCTACGTACCTAAGGGGAAACCCTCGAATTATTTCAACCGGACTAGGAGAGGCTTAGGCTACTCCTCCTCCTCGTCAGATTTATATCTCCAGGTCAACGAAGATTCCGACTACGCATGTTCGGGGGATCAGTCGTCAGTAACCTCAGCATGGGACTCAGATGTCTGCGTGAGGGACCTGTTCGATGGCCTCACGATCAACTTGGCTACAATGGATCCCGCCGAGATGGTGACAGACGAGCAACTTCCACTCTATGACGAGACGTGGGATCATCATGTTAACGCCCAATGGAGTAGTCGCTTCGAGCAACGAGAGCCGCCCACCGAGGACGAAATCCTCCAAGTGAATATGGGAACTGACGAGAGTCCCAAGCCCATATTCATCAGTGGTAGCCTGCCTCCTCAAGAAAAGGAGGATCTCATTGCCTTCATACGGGAATACATCGACGTCTTCGCATGGAATTATGAGGACATGCCTGGCTTGGATCCGCGGATCGCCACACATCACCTCAACATCAACCCAGACGCCAAGCCAGTTAAGCAGCAGCAAAGGCGGTTTCGCCCCCAGATCATGGAGGCGATCGAAGCCGAAGTAAAGAAGCTCATCGAATCCGGCTTCATCAGAGAGGAACAACACCCCGACTGGGTGGCGAACATTGTCCCGGTGCTGAAGAAGAACGGCAAAATCCGCATCTGTATTGACTTTAGGGACCTCAACGCTGCGTGCCCTAAAGACGAATTTCCCCTGCCCATCACGGATGTCATCATTGACAACACGTGCGGATTCGAGAGGATGTCCTTCATGGACGGTTTCTCGGGGTACAATCAAATCAAAATGCACCCCGAGGACGAAAAACACACCGCGTTCAGAACTCCCATGGGGGTGTATTGTTACACGGTCATGCCCTTTGGACTCAAGAATGCCGGCGCAACCTATCAACGCGCCATGAGCACGATCTTTCGAGAGCACCTGCGAAAGACGGTGGAATGCTATGTGGATGACCTCGTTGTGAAGAGTCGCCACAACGGTGACCACCTTCAAGATCTGAGGACGATGTTTGAACTCATGAGGGCTCATCAACTCAAGATGAATCCCACCAAGTCATTCCTAGGGATGGCTAGTGGTAAATTCCTCGGCTTCGTCGTCACGACAAAGGGGATCCGAATCGATCCAGACAAGGTGCGAGCTATCCAAGAGCTCCAACCACCCCGGAACCTCAAAGAATTGAGGGGCCTCCAGGGAAGATTGGCCTACATCCGAAGGTTCATTTCAAACCTTTCGGGCAAATGTCAGCCATTCTCCAAACTCATGAAGAAAGGCACCTCCTTCGTATGGGACGAGTCTTGCCAGAAGGCCTTCGAGGACATCAATGATTACCTTTCAAATCCGCCAGTCCTCGCTGCACCGATTTCGGGGAAACCGTTTCTCATCTATATTCGCGCCATGGAGCACTCTCTCAGTGCTCTCTTGGCACAAAACGATGACTCCGGCCACGAGCAAGGCATCTACTACCTCAGTAG
The DNA here is from genome assembly GCA_022839385.1 of Asparagus kiusianus. NCBI lineage: Eukaryota > Viridiplantae > Streptophyta > Magnoliopsida > Asparagales > Asparagaceae > Asparagus > Asparagus kiusianus. The sequence goes on along the minus strand of BQKN01057478.1, from coordinate 5,407 downwards.
GACCCTGCAAGGCGCCGAACAACGATACCCAATGGTCGAAAAAGAATGTCTGGCCTTGGTGTTCGCCATCCAAAAGATGCGACACTACTTGGTTGGCCAAACGATCCACGTCATCTCACGGATGAACCCCATTCGAGTCTTCATGACGCAACCCGCGGCGCTAAATTGGCGCTTAGCTAGATGGGCACTTCTGCTCTCTCAGTACGACATTCACTTCAAGCCACAGAAGTCGGTCAAGGGTCAAGCCATATGCGATCTCATGGCCAGTCACCCACTGGCATCAAAAACCGACTTGTTTGAAGACTTGCCAGACGAGCCACTAGAAGTCAACGTAACGTCGTTACCGGATGTATGGCAGATGTTCTTCAACGGCGCGTCTCGTGCAGCCCCGGATGGCTCTATTGTTGCTGGAGTGGGGGTAGTCATCACTTCTCCACGCAACCACGTGCTGCCCCGGGCCTTCTCTTTGACAGAGCCATGTACCAACAATGTGGCCGAGTACAACGCATTACTCGTCGGACTGGAGTTGGCCGAAGAGCTAGGAATAAAGCATCTCCAAGCTTACGGCGATTCCCAGCTCATCGTCAAGCAGATGACCGGCGAATATGAGGTTAGAAACGAAGACTTGATCCCACTCCACAAGGCGGCTGTCCGACTAGTGGAATCATTTGAGAGCTTCCGCATCGAGCATGTGTTGCGTTCTAAGAACACACATGCGGATGCCTTGGCTTCCCTGGCGGCCAACTTGGCTCAACCGTTCGGAACAATCCAATCGGTCACAGTGGCGAGCAGGAAGCTCTTTCGACTGAAAGACGCTCCAAAAGCAAACGCCACCCATCAAGTCTCAGATCAGCCCAGTGCTGAAGACTGGCGCCTCCCGATCATCGATTACGTCCTATACGGAGTATTGCCCGAGGATGCAAAGAAGCGAGAGTCCGTCCGGAGACGTGCTACGAGATTCTACTACGACTCGATCACCAAGACGTTGTATCGAAGGTCATACGACGGCTTGTTGCTTTGATGTCTCTCGAGAGTGGAAGCACAGGAGGCTCTACGCGAGGCCCACGACGGCATCGGCGGAGCTCACCAGCCCAGACCCAAACTTTGGGATCGCCTACGAAGGACTGGTTACTTTTGGCCTGGGATGGTTCAAGACGCCGTCGCCTACGCAAAGCGCTGCCATGAATGCCAGATTCACGCCAACTACATGCACCAGCCACCTGAAGACCTACACCCAACAAAGGCTTCGTGGCCTTTCGAGGCATGGGGGATGGACATAGTTGGACCAATATCCCCGCCATCGGCGAGAGGTCATCGCTTCATTCTTGCGATCACTGACTACTTCTCTAAGTGGGCCGAAGCCGTCCCCTTGAGAGAAGTCAAGACTAACGATGTGATTAAGTTCATCAAACACCACGTCATTTACCGGTACGGCGTACCACGACGTATCATTCATGACAATGGTACGCAGTTCGTCAGTCACGCATTCACCAGGTTCTGCGACAAGTTCCGGATGCAGAACCTCTCTTTCACGGCCTATAACCCATCAGCAAATGGTTTGGCGGAGGCCTTCAACAAAACGATCATCAAAATTTTGACCAAGTTGACCTCAACCAGCAAACGCGACTGGAACGAGAAACTTGGTGAAAGTTTGTGGGCGTATCGCACCACGGTTCGCACGCCGACTGGCCATACGCCCTACTCCTTGGTATACGGCTGTGAGGCCGTATTGCCATTAGAGATTCAGATCCCGTCCCTCCGCGTCGCTTTGGTAGCAGGGATGACGGTGGAAGACAATCACCGACAACGACTCGCCGAGCTCGAGGCGTTGGACGACAAGCGGCTAGAAGCTCAACAGCATATTGAGTTCTACCAAGCCCGGATGGCGAAGGCTTTCGACAAGAAAGTCAGGCGCCGAGCCTTCAAGGAAGGAGAGCTGGTGTTGGCCGTTCGCCGACCAATGATTCTCACCTCCAAGAAGAAAGGCAAATTTCAATCCAAATGGGAGGGTCCATTCGTAATAGAAACAGTCTATTCGAATGGGGCCTACCGCCTCGTCAAGCCCAACGGCGACAAGATCATGATGCCCATCAACGGCAAATACTTGAAGAAGTACTATCCTTAGTTCTTCTTCACCAACTCCCACAAGTACATGAGTATAAACTGGTTCTCAAACCCTCCAACTGGTATACGAGGCTAAACTGTCCCTACTCTACCCGTTATGGCGAAAGCCTCTGGCGGAATTCAATTCGCCTATGGCGGATCGACTAAAGTCGTTCATACCACGACAAACCACTTCAATTCGCCTATCCTCTCCAACGAGATGGCGGATCCACTAAAGTCGTTCATACCACGATAAACCAATTCATTTCGCCTATCCTCTCAACGAGATGGCGAATCCACCAAAGTCGTTCATATCACGACAAACCAAACCAACTCGCCAATCCTCTTCCAAAGGATGGCGGGTCCCCAAAGTCGTTCCAATCACGGCATTCCATGTCACGTTAACATTAAACCTCTGACACAGTCTACTTACCAGTCCTCTTCATAAGAATGGTAGGTCCCCCACAGTCGCTCCAATCGTGACAAAACCCCATCAGGTTAATGATCACCTCTGATGATTGGCACCGTTATTCCAACGAATAACATAGCCTAAGTAATAACCTACCACGCGACGTGTTATTACTTCTGTCAATAGTCACACTCCTACGTCCCTGAACTATCTGGCCTATTCCAGCTACCCTAACATTCCCTTAGGATAACTGATGGGTAGCGGCCTACCACGTGAGGGCCCCTACAACAATCGAACGTCATATTCCTACATCCCTGACGATTCGATTATCATCTGCCGCCGCCTATTCAGACGACGACAACCGTCAAGAACAGGTTGGCAAATCACATCTCTGCCGATTCCTCAAGCGACAGCTTGCCGAATGGCAAGTCGAAGTTGAGATTTTCAGTCGGCCGCAGGAGCGAACGATTCTCCTCCGCTGCAGGCCGAGTGTTACTCTCTTAATCCCACTGGAGCTACAACGCGAAAATCGGAGTCAACCCGATCCCACGCTGTAAGCAACCGAGAGCAGAACAAGAGCCCAAAAATGACTAAGTTCAGAACAGACAGTCAAGTGCTCAACAAATCCAACTCAAATGCCAGAACAACACAAACAGGAAGAAAAGGCAGAAAACTATGCATATGAAACGAAAATAAGCAAGAGCTTAAGGCCATTATGGGCCAAAGTTTACACGCAGGAGTTTTTCAAGTTACGGTGCTTGAAGCACCGACTAAGTTGACAAAACAGCGAAAGAAAAGAGGAACAAAAGAACAGATTTAAGCAAGCAGAGCATTACAGAAATTTCAA